>JAEANM010000990.1:0-30480 GCA_017656035.1 Myanophis thanlyinensis
TTAAATCAAATTTTAAATTTTATATTTAATTTATTTTTAAACTGTGGGTTTGTTTTAATTAACTTTTAAATCAAATTCTGTGTTTTTTATCGGCTGTTAACCGCCCCAAGTCCTTAGGGAAAGGGGGCGGTATATAAATTTGATTAAATAACTAAATAAACTACTGATTCTTCCTCACTGTTTTTCCTTCCAATCATTTCTACATTCTGAAAGACTGAAATATGGCTAGACTCTACAAGCAATGTATTATCTTCCTGTACTGAGAGACCAAACTATCTGTGTTTTTCAAGAGGCTTTAAATGAAAAGAACTTCCTTCATTTGTGTTTGCAGTTTTTTTCTTGTTTATTTCTAAGATGCTAAATCCAACCATGATGACAGAGTCACAAAACAACAACCATCATTAAAGAAATTTTTCCCCACTATCCACTCTGCTCTGGAGACACTCTAAAGCAATTTCGAAAGGAGGAATGTGTGAATAGATTGAGGGGAACAGGAGAAAGATGCAACACATCAGTGGTAATTTGGTTTGGTATAAGTATTATCTCATATGGATTTTTGTCAAATGTGTACTATTTTATAAAGTATTATTTTACCTGCTTTAGCAAATTATCTGTCTTGCATACACCCACAGATCTCCCTTGAAACTGTCAAAGAAAAAACCCATACATGCTGATGGGGTGGGCGGCTTTAAAATAGTTGCACATCAAAGGTAACACACATTTAAAGACAGCTTAATCAAATGCTTATCACCCAACTCAAGTATGAAGCTGACTACAGAGATTCCATAGTACAATTGCTTATTAAAACGAGTGTAAATAAATAATTGAGAAATACCAGGTGCACAGGACCAACAAATGTCTTCATATCACAACGAAGTAAATGAAACAAAAACAATCACAGAATACAACAAAGTACCACAACTATTTATATTGCTGTTCTTAACTACTCTGTAGTTGCTGGAAATACAACATACTATGGTAGCATGGCACAAGTTGAAGAACAGACAGGTGTTACAAATTGACACAGGAGTCTGTTTGAAAGTCAAACTCAAAAACACATTCTCTTTTATGGGTGCCTTTGAGTGAATGATGACTCCTGCTGACTGCCTGGATGTAATGGAATGTGTGGATGACCTTGGGAACCAGGGAAAGAGATGATGCCTAGGTAATAACCAGACAAGAAAGGTAGGAGGCTCCAGTGGCTTAACTGTCAGAGAAAGCAACTTAGGAAGGATCCACCCTAATGGATCAAGCAGTTAAAATTGGCAGAAAGAACTTTGTATTTTCAAACTCGTAAGATTGATGTCACCCCTCCCAGATAAACTAGATAGGGTTGCCAGAAGCACCCTATCTGTATTACTCCTTTGATCCATCTGATTGACTAGTTGTCAACCCATGCTCTTGTGATTTAACCTGGTGATAGAATACCATATATTTTCATGAAGCTTTTGCTTAACAAATTATAATTCTCAGAAAACTACACTGGAGACCAGCTGTGCTCCCAGCTATGTCTATAAAAAGTTTACAATTCAGACGCTAACTTTAGTGAACTATGTGAATTATTTTAGCTGAAAGCTTGAGAGTTCTCTTCTTGTTCTTGTTGTCAACCCAATTAAGCATGATAGTTTAAACCATTCCAATCCTGTTCAGTTTTGTATATTTCAAATACTCTGGCCTATCTGGTTTATGAACGTCTGCTTGATATTTTTTCTATCTAAAATAAGGTAGCATGAATGCAATCCTCCAAAGGCTAAAATCTTAATGAGACAAAGCCCAAATCCGACACATAATTTGAAAGCACAGTCGTAATTTGAGAGCATGTCTGTCAGATTGAGAAACAGATGGTTCCCAATAGTGTTAGTTATGATTCTTTCACAGCAATTTAACAAACTATACAGCATTTATTTATATCATATACTTAAGCAAACAATAAAGATGTTTATGGATTACACTAAATGAATATAATCGTATTATGCACACGGGCTTGAGATCAAGCAATAGCACTTTGTTATGTAATGAAATTCTCTAACACCCTTAGAGAAAAGAAAAAAAATCAATGGGGCTTCAAAGCTCTGTTCTAATCTGAACCATGATACTGCAATGGGGAACCAAGCTGAATACTACGAAAGAGAGTGCAACCGAGAACATACGGGCCTCATTTAAAAATTCCCACTGGCCACCAGAAAAAGGGTGTAGTTTGGATATTTATGGTAGCTGGGAAGTGAAACAGGATATTTTGGTTTGGACAAACTATAAGTTTATCCAAGTTGGCTAACTGAAGCTCTGTTTCAAGTAAATTACAGGCACTATAGTAATGTGCAGTGAAATTAAATTGATAATGAAAAGTATATATTGTCAAGACCATGCTTTCTCCAGTTACAACATACTGTTGTGGCCATCAAAAGAGTTTGAAAAGAAAAAGAGAAGTCCCTGAATGATAATTAATGCCGGAGAAAACTGATAATAGCTCAAAACAAATAATTGCAATACTAAATGAAGTAAAACCGGGCTGATTTGAAGAAGCATTAGAAGTCATAGAAGTTATCCAATCCAATTACAGTGCAGTATTCGCTAGTGCATCAATGACAGATAACCAGTCTCTGTTTCAAGACTTTTAATGAAGGAGAACCATATCATGACAGCCTGTACAGTCCAGAAGCTCCTCCTCCCAATGCTTAGCTTGAACTTGCTTCCTTGCTGTTTTATCCTATTGCTTCCAGTCCTACCTCTGGGTTAAGAGTAAGTCCACTCTTTCTTTTCCTGGCTAAACAAAGCCAGATCCTTCAACTGTTCATCATAGGATTTGATTTGCAATACCTTTGTAGCCTTCCTCTGCACTTGCTCCAGTAGTCACTGTTGTTATTTTTGAACTGTGGTACACCAAACTGGACTTAGTACTCCAGAAGGAGTCTGACTAGGACAGAGTAGAGCACAATAATTATTTTCCCTGACTTGGATGATATGCTCCTAATGTTCTCCAAGATAGCATTTGCTTTTTTAGCAACTGCATCACAAAGCTGGCTCATGTTTAACTTGTGATTAGACAAAAATACCTTGATCCCTTTCTCATATGCTACTTACAAGTCAGATCATCCCCATCCTATACTTGTGCCTTACAGTTCTCCTACCTACAGGCAGAATTATGTATGCCTTCCTTTTAAATTCAACCCTATTCATTTCGGCCTACTGTTTCAGCCTTTTTATATCTTTTTAAATCTTTTCTCTTTCACCAAAATCATTAGCCAAACATCCCAGCTCTATACTCTCTGCAGACTTGTTAAGCGTCTCTCAAAGTCATGTATCTATATAGTTGACAAAAAAAGTTGAACAGCAAAGGGGTAGACTCAATATTTATCAAGTTACAGTGGTACTTAAAAGTATGTAAATCCTTTTGAATGTTCAATATTTCTGCATAAATATGATCTAAAATGTGACTTCTTCTCCATATAAGCACTAAAACTAAATAAAGATAACTCAATTTTAAAAACAAGTTAAAAACATTATACTGGTTCATTTATTTATGAGGAAAACTATCCAAACTTACATATTTGTGTGTAGAATTAGAATTATCAATTCATTTAAAGGTGAAATTACAGTCAGGTTTCAATCAATAGGCTGATAATCAGATATGAGTGTGAAAAGTCTTGCTTTATTTTTTTAAAAAAAATGCTTGATATTCACTATAAATGCCTGATCTTTGCAACATAAGTAGGTAGAAGTGTGCCATGTTTTGAACAAAGATTTCTGAGAAACTCAGAAACTCAGTGGTTGATGCTCACTAGATTAGAACTAGAAAAGGTTACAAAAATATTTCCAAATAGTTGGGATTCCAATGTTAGACAAATTGTATATAAAATGAAGGCAGCTTAGCACTATTGATACCTTCCTTGGTAGCAACTGACTAGCCAAGATCACACGAAGACCAAACTGTGCAATACTCTCGGAGATTTCAAAGAACCTCAACGTAACTAAAGAAGTAAAGACACTCTTGTGATTGTCACTGTTCCCAAGAGCACCATCAGGCGAACAATGGTGTGCATGGCAGGGTTGCAAGGAGAAATCCACTATTCTCTAAAAATAATATTTTACTAAATATTTCAGTTTGCAAGATTGGATGAGTCAGAAGACTATTGGAAAAATGTTCAATGAAAGGGTAAAGACCAAAATAAAAATTTGAGCTTGAATAATGAACTTTATGTTTCCTGAAAGGCAAACATCATATTTCAACATATCCTATCTGTGAAACATTGAGTTGGTAGTATCATGATTTGGATCTGTTTTGTGACTTCTAGACCAGGATGGCTTTGCCATCATTGATGGAACTATACATTCTGAATCAGACTAGCATATTCTACAGGAAAATGTCAGGGTATCTCATCATGAACTGAGGCTCAAGGAAAGTGGGTTATGCAGCAAGACAATAATCCAAAACACACAAATCATATGACAAAAGAATGGCTAAAGCAGAAGAAAATTAAAGTTTTGTAACAGCCAAGTCAAAGTCGTGATTTTAATCCTAGAGAAATATTATGGAAGGACCTGAAGCAAGGTTCATGCAAGGAAGCCCACCCATATCCTTGAGTTATGTGGGAAAGATTGGGCTAACATTCCTCCAAGCTGATATGCAGCACTGATCAAGAATTATAAACATTTACTTCCAGTTATTGCTGCCAAAGAGGGGTACACCAGCAAAGGTTCACATATCTTTGTCATGTATCAATATGTAATTTTGGATCATTTTCTTCAATGAATAAATGAAAGAGTATAATGTTTCCAAGTCATTTTTTTTGTGTTCTCTTTTGTATGGAGAACAAATCATGTTTTAGGTCATATTTATGCAGAAATTTTGAAAATCAAAAAGGGTTCACAAACTTACAAGCATCACTACAGAAAATTCATGAAGCATTGCTAAAGATGTAACATATTTTTCTTACTTACTTCCCCTCCCCCCAAAAAAAAATTGTTTGGAAACCAACCCACAAGCTTGAGAATGAACCTTCACTCTCATCCTACACCGAGCTACTGATAGTTGCCACTATTTTAATTCTAGGGAGTGGTTATCCTAAATATCTTCCTCTTTCCATGATCCAGGCCTGGACTATGCCCTCTCTTGTCTCATCTCCCCTTTCCTTGGAATGTACTCCCTCCTTCCTGGGAAACTGGCGTTCCACTCTAGTCCACCATAGCAGACACATTCATAGACACATTCCATCACAATTACTGCATTTAGGTTTATAAGTCACAAACTCTGAGTCACTAGGAGTGGAATGGGAAATAAGCCTGGTAAATAAAATAAATAATATTACCATCTAGTGACACATATACAATAATTTTTATAGCTCATCAAATTAAATTTTAATCATTAAAATTTATAACTGTTCTTAAGGCTAATTTTAAATTAGAATAATAGTAATGTATAAGGATAAATTGAATCAGGTTGAACATGTAGACACGGCACTGGCAGAAACCATTGTAACCTCTTTTTTGTAAAAATTAAACCCTCCATTTTGAATAAATGAATGATCTGATTTCCTAATTGTTATCATCAATATGAGTATTTTTTGTTGTTACTTAAAATGTTTCCATTTTATTGTATTTGTTTTGTATGCTTCATTGACTATGTCACTGTTGCTTTTACACAGCACTTAGACACCTTCATATCAATGCATTTTTTAAAATTTAGTTTATAGTGTACTGAGTATGTATGTATGCTTTGATTTCATCAATATTTGGATTAAGACAAACCAGTATGTTTATTTTAAAAGTTGCCTCTTTATATCTGTTACCTTGCCCTGATGGTCGTGCTTCATTTCCCAACCCCGTGGCAATTCTAGCTGTTTGTTGGCAAACATGTTCAAAAAGCCAACTAAATCACGATTATGCTGGTAGCGCTCAAAATGATGGGTATCTCGTCGAACTTTGGTGATCATGTGCTTCAGACAAGTATTATTTGTAAACGTTCTGTAGGCACTCTGGCGGAAGGAGAAGAAATCAAAAGTTATTTTTGGATTCTCAGACTAACATTTTAATGGCTTCATAAGTTTTGAAAAATGTATAGTACAAGCCAAGGGAATCTGCCATCCCCCAACATAAACTCCAATTCCTTCAGAATTATCTGCTCACTATATTCCTGGTGATGTGCAATGTTAACAGTAGGGTGAGAGAACCAGTTTTCAAAGCTGAGTTAAATCTTTGCATTGGTTAAATGTTTAACCAATGCAAAGTTAAAAGCTTTAAGGTCCTTGTTTAGACTTGATGCAAAGAAAGTAATAAGATGATAAACATTTGGAGGATTTTTTTTTCTTAATTTATGGTGAAAACAATTAATTGCTTATGGATGCTACTGAAGTTAAGCATATGATGTGCAAAACCATTTGATTCAAACCTATACACTTTCCTCCAAAAACTAATTCTCTGTGTCATTCCATTCCCCACTCCCAATCCTGGAACAATCAGTAGGTCTTACAAATTAAAAAAGTAAAAAGGCAAGAACAAACACGTATCAAGTCCCTAGAGGCATAACAAAGCCAAGTGTCACACTGAGGATTTCAGTTCTCGTAACAGAATTACTATTTGTATTTTTCAAAGTATACCTTCAGACCATCAACAAACCATTGATAATTCTTTCAGCTGCTTGCCAGAGTGCCAGAGCCAATCTGGCTATGCTGTCAGGATAGTTCACCAAGCAAAAGGTGGCCACAGAAAAAGTCCTGATCCATATTCCTACAACTCTAATATCATCTAATAGTGCAACCCACACATTTCAACAAACCATGGGATTTTATTTTGTAAATCATCCTGGGTGGCCTGTTAGAGCCAAAAGGTGCTGTGTAATTTTTTTTTTAAATTAAACATATTTATGTGCACACACATTTTGTTGGAGGTCCAACTTGCCATTATTCTAATATGCATAAAATGTGGTATTAAAATGCAAATTTTCCGAATCCTCCGGGATCAACAACCAAGCTTGATTTGTGGGTGCTACTCACAGGGTTTGAATGCAGCACGGTGAAGAATTCTGGACTGATGAGGAATTTTACTGGGGGTGATTGGAGCAGCAGAGTAAGCCTGGATCTGGAGGTAGAATGAGGCAGCACATTGTCCCTTCGGTAATCTAATAGAAAGACATAGTCAGAATCACTGAGTCAGAAAAGGACTTCAGTGCCATCAAGGAGAGTAAGTAAAAACTTAACTATTTTTATATGTGCCATGGAATACTTATTTTTTCCTTAGTATTAAATACCACCACAAAATGGAGTCTTAAATGCTTTTTGAAATTAGACAGATTAAGTGAATAAAGAATACAGTTAAATAATTACCCCAAGTGAGTAAGGGGGAAAAAAAACTGACACTCACACTAGCGCTGTAATCCTTTCACTTTCCTTACATTTCAAATCTCTACTTTTAACATCTGAGAGAGTTATGTCTAAATTATTGCTCATTGTTTTATTTAATAATCCATTTATTGGTACCTTGCTGAAATGCTTCTGAGTTTAAATTTAAAATATTGGCGATTTAGAGATAGTGAGAGAACGGAGATTGAATCCTGACCGTCAAAGAACAAAAATATTTTCTAACTATTATGGGAAAATATAAAAGAAAAAACTATACAAAACAAGAGTTTTTGGTTCTATTAGGAAGCCAATTTAGGCGATTGCAAAACTGATTTATTATTCAGCCACCAGCAGCTGACCATCAAAGAATAGATATTGGAAGTCCCAAGAAATCTAAATATGATAGTGCATAGTGTTCTTTTTTCCCACACTGCTGACAGTACCCCAAACAGAAGAAATGGGCTTTACTTGGCCAATAGAACATGTTGGGAAATACCATGCAGAATTTTACCTGGATTTCTCTAAAGGTGGTGGTGGTGGGGGGGCTCCAACTTATTTGTGTTAAATTCATTTTTCAATGGCAACATATTTTTTCCTCAAATATAGCGGACTGATCTCAAATGAAACAGTTTAACAAGCAGCTTAAACTGAGTTTGTGTTTCTTACCAGCAGGTGGGCTATGGAAGTCAGCATCTTCTCCAGCTCCATCAAGAGCAGCTGAGTGCTCCTCTGGCCTGTCATTAGTCATTGTTCGGCGAATACTCTGATACCTAAAGTTCCAAGACTGACATTATATATACCGCACAATGCATACAATGAAGAGTTCTCTTGAAGTACACCTAAAAATCTGTTTGTTTAATCAAAAATTAAACCATAGCCAGCCCACTTCAAGGATTAAAGTATTTCAAGCATCTCATTATAAGAAATTTTATTAACTAGGAACTAGTGTCCTTGCTTGTTTTTTTTCTTCTTTCTCCTTCATAGTACATTTTCTGGTTGTTCTAAATCTCAGAGCAGGCATTGCCTTGTTATTAGTTTTTGTTCTGACTGAAATGCTGCAAAACATTATGATTATACCTAGAAAATAAGTTTGGGTTTGTTTATTTCCATACAATAATCCTGTCATAATTTTAGTTAGGCATTTTTCCAAACACTCAAATTTGGAAACAATAATGGAAAATAATATATTTAGCCAATCCTATAAGGAACATGGCTAATGTTTATTACTGTTGACAATCATTGTGGAAATTGCAATTCTGAACAGCGAGCATATTTACTTTCCACACTTCCACTCTTGTATCTGCCTTAGGTATTGTTCCCCAATCTATACAGGTAATCCTTCATTCAGCAACTATTTGAAATTCTAAGAACATATCATCCTCATAGATGCCAAACTATACTACAATAACTATTACAATAATTTTCAATATTATGTTTATTAAATTCTCCATCAGTCCCCCACTTTTGCACTCAACTGTGTCTGCACCATATCTTTAATGCTTTTTTTCCACAGAATATGAAATCGTTTATTAGCTAATATTGATATTCAGTATGATGCAAACTATGAAGAATAAGATAAATATCTCTACATTTGTTTAATTCATGGGAATTGTTTTATTTGCAGTGATGAAGTTCTGCACTGTGTTTCATTTGTTTTGCAGATAAAACAAAAACTATTTGAAAATGTCTCACCTACGATTCAATTGCTCCATCTGCTGTATGGAGTTGGAACGTTGAAGGATTTGCTGGGCTGGTGGAGCTGTGGGCCTCTGCCACGTTGTGGTTCTGTTAACATGGTCCACATAGAATATTCTCCCATGACTGTCAATACGGGCTTCCCAATCTAAGATGACAGGATGTATCGCAAAATATAAGGATTTTAACACCTTAAAGTAATGCTTTACAGTGAAGATCCCACTTTATTTATATATCTATTCATTCAATTATTTTTAAGCATACATATACAATTCTTCATATCATGTCCATAGAGAGAGAATGCATATGTGTGCACACTGCACAGACATATGTGACACATATACAGACTGGAGACAGACAAACAAAACACAAAGTGATAAGCTTCCTTTTCAGTATTTTGGGCTCCTAGGAGCCTTTGGTTATTTAATGTAGGTCTCTTGCACCTTAACATACAGGTTAGGATTGTTAATTGCAGAGGAGTTGCAAAATACATATCTTGTGTGTAGAATGTCCTGGATTTAATCCCTGGCATCTCAACGTGAAGGAAGCTGCCTGAAAGTTTGAAGATTGCCTGTCTGTCAGAATAGATAACTATGAGTTAGGCAGGGACCTAGTTTATGCTGCAACAGACTATTTCTCTATACAGGTGGTCCTCAGTTAATAATGAAACTTACATCGCAAAGCAAAGCAGTCATAAAGTGTGCTGTCATATGACTATGCTGCTTAGAAATGGCAGTTCTGGTAGTCATCAGTTACAGTTGTTAAACCAGGGCCTCACATGGCCATGACTTCCAAATTCCTACTGACTTTTCAATTGACTTTGCTTGTGGAAGCCAGAAGAGAAAGTTGCAAATCATTATCAAGTCACTGTAGGTCACTGCAATGGTTGGAAATCCTGGCTGGTTGCTAAGTGCCTGGATTTGCAATCACATGTCTGCAGGCAGCACTGCCCTGTCTGGAAATTCTAGGACTCGTCATAACCACTATTCGCTCAGCAGTGTTACAGATTCAAACAGTCTCTGAATGAGTGGTCTTTAAATGAAGACCACCTGTAATATAATTGCATCCCCAGTTAGAAGGACTTCACAGCAGCACCATTTCTAGGGAGAAAAAAAGAAAAAATGTGAAGCACGTAATCTGTTTTTTTTAAAACGGGGATCCAATTACTGCTACTTCAAATTCTTTTGCGTATGCTTTACTATGAAAAAACAAAAGTACTCCTTCATGTAATCTGTATTCTTTATACTTTTAATTAAAACAGAAAAAGTTCCTCACTTGGTGGCAAAGCTTCATCCACTCTCTGATAACGACTAACATCCTGACGAACTGAGGGAAGAGATCTCAGAGGCTGAGGACCATCAGGCTGAGAACCTAAAACCCAAAAGAAATATTGTGTAAACTTCCCATCAAAACATGTACAATATCTACTGTTTGTGCACAGGAATCTGAGCATCTTACAAAGATGAAAATAACAGTAATAATTTTAAACAACACAAAAACAGGCACATTGGAAGGAGGCAAAGAAAAATTAGTAAAGTGATTCAAATTTAGAAATGGTGTCCTGCCATGTCCTAGCTCAACCCCTGAGAAAGCAGCTTGATTTTTACAGCTCTTTTAATCGACAGGAGAGTATGGACAAAAAAGATGAGAAAAAAGCAGAGATCAGTAGAAAGGAGAAGTCAAAAGAAAGCAGAGAATGTATTGGAAACTCTTGTGATGATCTTTCTGTAATTAAGCACCCAAGAAAAGTTTTACTAATGCATCGCTGAAGAGAAACAACTTACATCCTACATCTTATTGTTTTTAATTGTGGATAATTAAATGGTCCTTTGAGTAAATGAGAGAAGAAAATAATAATTGTCCCTCCGTATATGTCTATAGCACTGCTGGTAAACCTCTTACTTACCGAGTGCTGAAAAGTACATGCTTTGTACGTGACATCCACACTTGTGTGCGACTCCTCATGTGCGCTGCACGTGCAACTGCACCATCTATGCATGCATGCAGCTTTTGCACGTGCAATGCACGCGCACTGCTTGCAGGCAACCATGCATACATGAGTAATCATGTGTGCATGCACAGCAGAAGCCTGAAGACCAGCTGGGTCTCTGCAATCACACATGCATGCATGCACAATCGTATGTGCATGCTCAGCTGGAGGTAAATTGGCCGACAGCTTGTGTGCCTAGCAAGATGGCTCGGTGTGCCACCTGTGGCATCCGTGCCATAGGTTCACCAACACGGGTCTATAGTGCTGCATTGCCAAGAAAAGAATGTATAATCTCAGTACAAGAACTCAAGGTCATCATTTAGGGAGAAGGGTGACAAGATTTTAATTTTTCTTTATTTCAGACTAAGCTATGAAGAAATTACAGAACTTCTGACCAATTAAACTTGGCTCTGCCATAGTCTACATTCAACTTTTAAAGAAACAGAAGATGACTGATCACAGAGAGGAAGTGGAAGTTCCTCCTAAGCCTGAGGTCTGGTGGCTTCAAGATTGATTGGCAGTATAATTCTTAGAATTCCCAACCAACTTATTTGAAAAATCTGCAAACCAACCCTCCCTGAGGCACCAAGCAGGAGAAGGATGTCTAGCCCAAACCCTTGACCAACTTAGTTTGCCTGCCTGCCTGCCTTCTTCAATGGAGAACAACATTCAGTGTCTGAATGATTAGACCACACTAAACAATGTAAACAAAAATCCTTCATGACACTCTAAATCAGGGGTGTCAAACACAATTTCACTGAGGGCCGCATCAGGCTTGTGTTTGACCTCAGAGGGCTGAGGGAGGGGTGGACAGGGTGGGTGTGGTCAGGGTAGGCCTGGCCATGGGTGACATTTGTCACAGGCTCAAGATACACTTTTCCTCTTCTCTTCTTTCTTTCCACAGTTCCTTACTATAACTACTTTCCTATCTCTTCTACCAGATATTATGGGCAAACATTTATTATTTATTCTTTTTGGCTGGCAGAATGCTTCTGGAGGCCATGGAGGCCAAAAACGGGCACGGGGAGGCCCCATGAGGCCACTGCACAGCCCGTTTTTGGCCTCCTCAGCCTTCAGCAGCACTCTGCCAGCCAAAAACAGGCCGTGCAGAGGCCCCGTTTTTGGCTGGCCGAGTGATGCTGGAGGCTGGGTAGGCTGAAAATGGGCCATATGGGACCCTGAGAGGTCTCCCCATAACCCATTTTTGGCTTCTCCGTTTTGGCTGATGGAAGCACCACGGGCTGTACCTTTGACATTTCCAGGCCAGCCCCACGGGCCAGATTTAAGCACCACGCGGGCCTGATCTGGTCTGTGAGTCTTCAATTTGACACCCCTGCTCTAAATGATCTGCAGCAAAACCATAGTACACCAAATCCTGCCTGGATTATTAAGACTCGTGCACTTTTGTAAGTAGATTCTTACAGTACTTGATATGAAAAATAAACATAGATTGTGAATTGCATATTTTTGTGTACATAATAATAAAAAATTAATAAAAAAATCTAAAAAAGAAAATATTGGTGTTGCTATGCAAACCAGTGTTTTACATTTTGACTATATTTTTTCAAAATTAAAAATTAAACTAGTTCGCCAAAGTAAATAGAATCAATCATGGAATGAAGATAGGTAAGTTATCTACCATCTTACTGGCATTCTTTTGTGCTGATTACCTCCACTAGCTCCAGCTTCCTGTGAAGCGGCTCCTTCACATGATGCTGATGCACCCCTCATATCTTCCTCCTGAGACTGGTTATGTGTAGCTGCAGCCTGCAGATTCTGTCTCCTCTGCCATATCTCTTCTGATTCATCACCATCTGGGAGCCCATCAATCTCAAACAACTGACTTTCCTCTTGAGAGCTTGGTACGTGCACTGCAGGTAAAGAGGCCTGAGTGCACACAGCGTCCTGAGTTTCCGGAAGTGGCTCACTGCTGGAAGCCTCGGCTGCACAAGCACCCTCTTCTTCCTCCTGAGAAGAAAAGGCTGGAGTCTCAGGAAAGCGATTGCTTTCGAGGGAAGAGCAGCAAGTGTCAACAGAGGAGAGTTGGGTAGCTGTGCCTTCATTGCAAGAGCCCTCAGCCCCTTCTATGTCACTTTCTCCCTCTGGCCTGGTGCTTGATTCACTAACACTCTCAGTATGAGCAGCATCACTTGGCTCGGTCTCTGATGAAATCTGAGAAGGTTCTGATCCTTGATCAATAGATTCAGCTTCCCTGATTTCCCTTTTGCTTCCAGAAACTGACTCAGAAGTTCCAGTATCTACACCAGAGATGGGTTGTTCTGCCTCCTGAGGTACAGAAATGGTATTGCTTGCTAAATCTTCTAGACAATTATCCTGAGAATTCTGAGGAGTTTCAGTTTCTTGTCCTGCTATCTCCAATTCAGCAGGCCCATTGGACATCTCCTCCTGACAACAGGAAGGTTGCAAAGGTATTTCTACATCGGGTGCTGTCACAATTTCTTCAGAGGCTTGGCTTTGTGTTACTTGGCTTGAGGAGCCATTTAAGAAATCTGCTTCATCATTTCTAGTTGTACCATTTAGCATAATCAAACCACCACCATCATCATCCACTGATGCCTGGAAACCTAAACTTTGATGGAATTCATGTTCTTCTTCATCAGAATCAATGTGAAGCATAGCATTAAGCCGTGTATCAGTAGGGAAGCTACTCCTCAATTTTGGGGATGCCCCAATAATACGTTCATTACAAGCAGATCTAGGAAGATTATTTTGTTCTATTGCATCTAGGTAGTCATTCAAGGAGTCCTGGCGGCCCCTCGGAACTGAAGACCTTGATGTTGTAGAGGCTGAATCCTCTTGATCTGTTTCCGAAGTTGTACTAGTCCTAAAGGAATGCCGCAAGATGGCATCTCCAGATGATTCTTCAAGAATTGGGCCATTTGAACAAAGTGGATGTGCATCATGATGCCCTGCAGGTACATCCTCATCATCAGAAGGGCTTCCTAAGTCCCCATTGACAGAGTTTACTCCAAGAAGGGTTCCTACAGTTTCTGGTGAAGCATCTACAATGAAAAGACAAAAACTGATTAGTGAAACTGATCCATGTGTCTTAATTGTGAACTTTAACTCTCTAACTGACAACCTCAGTACAGCACTTTGTCAGAACAGAATACATAGGATTTCTAAGCTATCAGTCTTGAATAAAAGATTTAAAGAAGAAATAGCACAGAAGTTATTCATGAAGTACATTAGGTGAAATATAACATCATGTGAATAGATTTCTACTCCTAGCTATGCTGATACTTAGATTTCTACTCCTAGCTATGCTGATACTTATTCCTTTCCTTGCATCTACCACAAATCTTCAGACCATTCTCCAGAATGTGGTACTATTTTTAACAGATTTTGAGGGCCCAAGTGGGTTGTACGAGACAGAAGCAACACTGGAGACAGTTCTGTGTACAGAATTATATTGATGAATTTCATTTAAAATTTCCTTTTAGGAAATACTCTACAGTTATGCATCAAACACAAGATTTCAAGTGTAGCTCCATTCAATACATTCTGCTTCAGTTCAAACTCCAATCCAAAATGAACCATGCCTCCCATCAATTAATGTTGGAGAAACACATAACGGTAATTTCTCTTTTTTCAACAGAATTGGATTGTACTTATAGAAAAATTGCAGGCTGCCAAAGTTCAGAGTAATAGACAACAAAGCACAGTGGTTAGAAAGCCCCTGAAAACTGCATCATGTCTGCTATAGTGGGGAAGCAGCAGTAGACATGGGAGAATGGTGAAGACTATGGGAAGGCTCATCACAGCTCCAGGTAATCTGATAGCTGTAACTGAATATGGAGAAAGTGTTTATATTGGGCTACTGCACTAGTTGTATTCTCATACATAGCAATTATATAATTGGCTGCATGCGGTACCTGCATATCCACAAAAACATGGTTGCCCAAAATACAACAGAGGCCATAGATTGCAAATTATTTTAGTGTGATTAGAAGCAAACTTGATCTAGTTCTTTTTTTCAATTCTAACATTTTGAGGAGAAGCAGGAGCAATGCAATTGTTTGAGATTCCTGGTTTGATTTTGATCACTTTACAGGGACTCAACTTTCTAAGTTACAAAATCAGTTTGTACATTCTTAACTAAATACACCTTTGAATGCAGACAGCAATTTCTAATAGGTAAATAATAACTGAGGAAGAAAGGAGAAATTAAAACAGAAGGTCTTGAATGTGCAACTAGGATTGATAAAGAATAATCCTTTGCAAAATAAAACCATAAATTTCCTGAGAGAAAATGGAATCCTCAAAGTCTGAGCACATTTTCTGCAGAAGCACCTCCTAAACAGGTTAAATATTACATATGAACTTGCTTTTTCATTAAAAAAAGAGGTTTTGTATCATGACATAAAAACCAGTTGAACATCCTTTAAATGCACGTAATTTAACTAAGAAAGACAAAATTCTTACCATGTATTTCATTCATACAAAACTATAAAATGCATGATATTTAATAGAATAATTTAAGGGAGAGAGAGAGAGAGAGAGGGAGGGAGGGAGAGAGAGCGGAGGGAGCTTACAAGCTTACATCTATGAGATGTTATAATCTTAGTGTTCTTTTTATTAATTCATTGTAAATATCAGAAAATTTGGAAGCATTAATTCTAATGGAAAACAAAGAATGTACAGAACTTATACTTAGTTAACAGTAATTGCTAAGGAAATGATTGATTAGACAACAGAATGATTTTAATTAGATAGACCAATTAGCAAGTACAAAAAGTACAAAAGTCTGTTAAAATACCTACCAGTGAAAAACTATAAATAAGCTTTCAAAACAGGAAATGTTAATAAAAGTTTATGAAACTAATAAAAAGAACTGGGATAACATGTCATCTCAAATAAGGAGATATAGGGACTATAGAAGGAAGAAGAACAAGGATTTAACATACAGTTGGCAGCACAGAGGACATGTCCATTTCCTTAAGCCTCACAGGTTCAAACTTCTCCCAAATAATATGGCAAGATCCTGTTCTTAGCCAAGTACAAGAATCTTCCCAATTAAGATGTAACTTTGAGTGAATCTCTGTAACTAAAATGCTTAGATTCTTCACAGCAGCATTTCATCAGACTCAATGTCCAAGTTACCATAAAAAAGTTGCCAGTTGGCATTCTACAGACTTCACAGCAGAAAAAATGTGTTTTTTTCACCCATATCTCTATAATGTGGGCTCTTGACTTTCTCCAGCAATGTTCTAGCATCTTTATTGTCACTTCCTCCTCAAAAGCTTCTTAGAAAACATCATTGCCATATTCATTAAATTCCAAGATTAAAAATCCAAATTAATCAAAAGTTCATCCTAAGATTCCATGAACACTACTTAGTCATAAAACTCTAACAACAAATCTGTTTGTAATTACTTCAAAATCTTACCTTCATGAAGAGAAGATGTAATCTCTACCTTGAACTGAAGACAGCCACTCACATGGTCTGCTGGTAGCCTTCTACCAAGGTTATAGCTGAGAACCTGATCGCTGCGGAAGGGAATTGTGTATGAATATTTCTATTCTGCTTTCTGTAACTTTCTATATGTTTTAACTAGCTGAGGGAAATGGGAATATTTCCCACATGTGTCACATATCTCCATCACCCCATTTGCTGGATTTGGGAAGAAAGGAGCATACAAGAACACAAGGCTTATAGTGAAAAGAACACTACCTGACTGGGCCAATTATTTTATTTTTCAGTGTTAAAATTCCTGGTGTAGTACAAACAAAAAAGATACACTGATCCAACTGAGGATAATTTCACTGAAGTAGACTAATATGCACGTATCATTAGAGATACTCGTGGTTATTTTCAGAACTTGCAACTCAGTAACAAGCATCAGGATTTCATACAGTAATGGCTTCTCAGGAAAGTAAAGATGATTTTCACCAAGTTCTTCTCAAATTCAAATAACACTTGATTCCTAGCCTCCCTTAATCTTCTTAGCCTCCATTTCCATGCCATAGCAAAGATACAAAATGCTTCTTATGGAGGAGGAGGATATTGGATCCAGATTCATTATAGTCTCAGAGATATCTGTTTTCCCACTATAGAAAACCGCATTAGGGCCGTGTTGCTATGCTGTACAGGAGGTTTTAGTGCCTACCAATAAAGCATGGCAAGATAGGAAATGTGGTTGTCTTAGCAATAATTCAGCATGTTCCTTCTCTTTTTGTACTCAAAGTAAGAGACAAGAAAGGATCGCTACAACCTTCTCTCACACACACACTTTCCCTCATGTGTGTACGATCTTGTACCTTTATCTCTTCCTCTCGCCTTCTCGCAATTGGAATTGCAACAGGAATTGTTGAATCCTGGCAACTGCCTAGGCTCGTCCCTGCATCAATTATCTTGCCTTCCTCTAGTTGTTATCCTGGTTTTTAGTTTCCAAATTTATGTTGCAGTTAACAATGATGTCAAATCCAACTATTAATTAGGTCTGACCCTGCTTAGCTTTTGAGCAGGCATGACCTGAGGCTGATACCTGCTAATCATACTGCACATATATTTTGTAATATTTGATTGAGTTAGATATTAATATCTTTGTTGAAAGATCAAGCAAAAATAAAGGAGAATGACAGATATAAAAAGATAAGTGATCAAAATAATTTCGTATTTGTATCTAGCACACCCAATACATTCTTATGTGAAACAGATTTAACCACTGAAAATTTCATGAAGCATTAATTCAAACACTCTAGGTTCTTATAACACAGAAAAGGGAAAATGCCTGCCACTACACAGAGTTCAAGTTGAATGAATGAATGAATGAATGAATGAATGACCATACATTTTTTAAAACAACTTGAAAAGAATAGATTGTATAATTAAATGTTTCACCATCTTGTATAACCATCCCCTTGCCCATGGCAGTAATAAAAATATTTATCATTTCCTCATCTAAACATTACACATAATTTTATTTTAGGTACAGAATTTAACATGCATATTTTTCTTGTGCATATGACCAACAGTGATACTGATATTTTATTTAATTTAATCTTAGTGAAAAGCATAATATTTAAACAAGGTACCTAGCCATTTAACAATTCTTGATTCTGAAATTTTTCCACTTTCCCAACAAGGAATTCTCCCAAGGCATTTGCATTAGAGCTTCTTCTAAAGGTAACAACTCTGTGATCAAGTCTAAAAACTGTGGGAGACAGACTTAGACATTTTACTGGATGACTTAAACTCTCAGATTCCATTAATATACCTTGCCTTGTATAAATCAGGGTAAAGATTAGTTTACATATTACTAGATATAAATAATAATATTTCTGATCAGGTTCCTGATTCTTCCAGAAGATGGCTTGTACTATACTGCAAAGAGCTTTCCAATGCGCACTTTGAACAGAATGTGATTCGGGCTGTTTTTAGTGATATGTGTATACTCAATATATATGTACAGTACAGAATATTCAAAATGTGCAATATATTCCAAGTGAAACACCCAGTATCTCATGGAGAAATTTCATGTGACCACAAGATGGCAGTCAAAATCTATAAACTAGACCAAATTCACTGATATCTGAGAAAAGCATTTTATGGACATGTAAGAAACATTTTCCATTAATCTTTTTTTTAAAACATGAGCCTAGAGTTAGGTCCAGTCAGGTCTTATTAATGAGTATTTCAGTATTAAAAATATGCTGAAAGAAGTAACCAACATCAGTTTGCAGATCATAATAACAATGTAGCAAAGAGTAGTAAGAAAAAAGACCTCAGAGGTAAACACTCTAGATCTTAACACCTTATAAAATGATTAAATAATATCCCCAAATTTTCCTAAATAATAATTATACTGTAGCATTCAGTAGTGTGCAGATAATCATTATACTGTAGCATTCAGTAGTGTGCAAATTTATTAAAAACACATCTATTTGATTAGCACAGCACAATTTTGAATTTAGATTAGAATACAGTTGCTGAAGCAAAAAATATAACATGAAAACAAGTTTGAAATTTTATAAACTTTACTTTTTAGGGCATCAGCATAGTATTTTCCTGCTAAAGCTTTGACTCAAGTTTAATGAAGAATCCTGAATATTTTAGAAGACCACAGCATCTAATTGCTCAGTGGGACACTCATTTTGTAGGCCAACATAGCTTAAGTAACCTGTTCTTTCTTTTCAAATCTGCAATGTATTTTTCTTACCTGCATCAACATCACTTGGGAAAAGCTGATAACTGTTTTCAAACTGAATTTGTCTTTCTCCATATATGCAACGTATTATATTGCTGAGAAAATCTGCGGAAAAGGAGCCATTTATTTACAAGCTGGTTTGATTCTTAATAGTCATGCAAAAGCATGACAACACTGATGAAATAGAAACTTTGTCGAACTGAGGACAGGCAATATGTACACATGCCCAAAAGTCCTCAGGAGGATTTTGAAGGCGTCTCAGCAAGCCCTTCAGTGGTTGCAGCTGTTTCACAATTTCAGAGATGAGATCCACAGTGGCATTTCACTTACAAAACAGCAAAGTGCTTGTTAAATCACAGATGCACATCCACATGTATGTGTACAAGGCAATGTGTGCCTGATTAAATGCCTACTGACAACCAAGTGAAGTGTTCCACAAACTTCAGAATGTTCTCAGTCAGGTTCTTAATTTCCTAGTAGAAAGATACAGATCTGAACTGTATGCTCATTGGACCTATTCCCTGGGAATTTTCTTATGCCTAAATAAAAAGTGGTACAATATTACATAAATAACTGGTTAATGTTCTTGTGTAGTAAATCTACAGGATGCAATTCAGCAATTAATTAAGGCACATTAAATGTGTGCCCAAGTAAAACTGTGTGTGCCAAATGCAGCAAAACAGCCATTCCATAAGTCTTATGGGAATTATATCAATCCCTCTAATGAATGTAGCTCATCCAAAAAAGAAGAAGCACAAATGCAGAGCAAAAACAATTCTGAAAAAAATCACAGTAGGATCCTAACTTACAATGGATCTGGGTGAGGTCCTTCCCATTTTAGAAGAACACTTAATAGGCAATCTATGGAGGTACTGAGTAGCCTAGATTTGCTTAGTGATCTTTATGATCTGTGTTGTTACTACTAATTAAAGTACTGTAAGTATTGCATTTTATGTTCTCTCTTACGTACGTCCCTTTCCTAAAATTTTTATGTAGGTATTTTATCTGACACTTTAGTTTTCAATGTATGATCATTCCTAATATGACTTACAATGCAACTACATTATTTTAGTTATACAGCAACATATCTTCAAACAGATTCTTAATGTATATTAAACTTTAACATCAGCTATATTTGATTAATGCCTTGCTCTACACAGTTGTTTAAGAAGCAAATTAACTTTAGAAATCAATTAACTGTTGATTGGAAAAAAATAATTTAAAACTCACAAAATATCTGTAGAGAGATTATATACACATTCTAACCTTACTGAATTTAATCTCATCTTTTCAACAATAATTTAAAATATTTGAAAATATTTGAAACCAGACAATAATGTTGTCAATAAATTTGCACACTACTGTAGGAACCTATGTCTTACAAGCACATTTTAATTAAAGTAACTTGTTAAAATGGTATATGTTGAAAGAGTGAGTCAATATATAAGAAAAAAAATTAATAATTGTAAATAAAATAAGTTTGCATCAAAGCCTTTTAAAGGAAAACAACCCTCCCTTTCCCTCAGATAGGTTTAAAATAAACAAAGGAAACATTCATTTACCCTATTGCATGTCTTTCCAATAGTCTCTGCACAGGTATAGTGAGCTTTCCAAGAAAACGCTTGATGATAGGACGACTTTTGGCAAATTTATCTTTGATTTCAATTTCCAAGACATCAGTTAAAAGTGCTACAAAAGAATATTTCTGAAAATATACAATACATGTTAAATCTGTATTTCATAAAACAAGCAATGAAGATAAGTATATCCATTATTTGTTCAGCAATATTTTAAAAGAATTATTCCTATGCAACATTATGAATTACCATAATCCAGATTTCGCAAATATCCCTTGGCAACTGTGTAAGACTATTGTTGAAACAGGAAAAGTAGAAAACATTCAGCCCCAAAGACTTCACATAAACATGAATTTAGTGAAGTTTTACAAGAATACCTCTTCATTAAAACATTCTGTTTCGTCACCAATCTTCACTTAGTGATTGAAAGCTGTCAGATTCAGAGATTAAAAAGTGGTACTTGTCTAAAACACTCTTATAGCCATGCTTCATGACTAACATTAGTCACTCTTGTTGGAATGCAGTGTTTCATTTTCTTCAAACATAACATTTTTCATAAACAACAAATAGTTCCAATTTTGTCTCATCATGGCACAAAACATTGTTCCAATAGCTTTCTGGATCATCCATGCAGTCTCTAATAAATTCAGACAGGTGGCAATGTATTTTCTGGAAACGGTGGTTTCTTGCTCAATACCCTCCTACAAACACCCCTCTTATTCAATGTTTTGCATATGTTAGATTCTTGAACACCGGTATCAGATAATGTAAAAATGGCCTGTAGATCTTTTGCCATTACTCTGGAGTTCTTTGCAACCTCCCATATGGTGCATCTTGCTCTAGCAATGATTTTTGTTTGACAAACAAGTTTGGCAAAAGTGACAACGATGCTGCATTTTCTCTATTTGTAGATTATATTTCTATCTTGAATTGACAAAAGCCAAAGTCTTTGGCAATAGATTTATAGCATATTTCAACCTAAAAAAAACACGACATGCTTTCCGAGGTCTACAGTGCCACAAAAAGTCAATTCCATGGAGGTCACTCAAATGGTGTATATGTGGAGGGGGGATTAGTGTTCTGTCCTAGGCCTCTCAAGAAATAGAAAACAGACTTGGCTGTCTACTAGAAACTCTTTATTTTATAAATAAAACCAGGCTGATAGTCTAGTCTCCTATCAGGTTTGGCACAAGGCCAGAGAATGACTCACAATTTCTCTTGCAGTCACAAATCCAGGAACAGAGCTTTCCGAAGCAATATGAACTAATTGTTCTCTGCAAAACTCTCCTCCCCTTTGCTCCTCTTTTTAATCCTTTTGGGAGGGGCCAATCACTGGCAACCTGTGCTATGCCTTCCAAGACGGCCCTGATTCCTGAGCTGCTCCCTTCTCCTAGCATCTCTGCGCATGCCCACATCAGGGACAGTTTCCAGCTGTTCTGCTTCACTGCTCACTGACTCGGAAGGCAGCTGATGGCTGACAGGCATCCCTGGCCCCAGCTCTGTCTCTGATCACTCATCAGAGCCTTCCCCAGACTCCAGGACAGGCTCATGTTGTTCCTCACTGTCGGAGTCTGCCAATAACTCCACTGGCCACTGGCGGGCCACAACCATTAGTAGGGAATGGTCTTTCCAACTCTCATCTGATTGTTTTCTGACTGAATGAAACATCTCACTCAATTTACCCCCTTAGATTTTAAGAGGTCACATATTTTCACCCAAAAATGGTAAATTTGTTGCCTTAATATATTTAATAAAAACATTAGGACTTAATAAACTCTGATCATATTATAACTGTACTGCAGAATTCCAAACAGCTCTGAAGGATTTGCAAACTTTCTTTTTTCACTTTATGTTCAGGTAAATATCATTTAAAATTGCCCTCTACTTCTGTACTTAACATGAACCAATAGCTATAAGCAAGAACATAATAATCTGGTGCCCAAGCAGTCGTAACAGTTTTAAGTTTTCTTCAAAACCATTTATTACCTCTCTATGCCAAATAGGATTAGTTGTATTACTGATGATATTGGACCGCCTTTCCTGCCCATGGTGTGCAAATGTAGGAAATGTTTTCTTTTTTCCAGGCTGAATGGACATCTTTAGGTAAGGATCAGGATTGAAGAACATTCCTTTTTTAAGTCCAATGGCCCGAATATCTTAAAAAGAAAAAAAAAAAAGAACAGAGAAGAAGAATAATAATACAAGAAATATAAGTAGTCCTCAAGTTACAACCACTATTGAGCCCAACATTTCTGTTGTTAAGTGAGACATTTGTTAAGTGAATTTTGCCCCATTTTGTGAGCTTTCTTGCCACAGTTGTTAAGAGAATCACTGTCGTTATCAAGCTATTGTCAAGGTTGTTAAGTGAATCTGGTTTCCCTGTTGATTTTGCTTGTCAGAAGATCATAAAAGGTGATCACATAACTCCAGGACACTAAAACTGTCATAAATATGAATCCATCACCAAGTGTCTAAATTCTGATCATGTGATCATGGAGATGCTGTAACCATCATAAGTGTGAAACACTGTCATAAGTCATTTTTTGGGGTAGAGTTCTAACTTTGAATGGTTGCAAAACGAGCTACGTTAGGTAGAGGATTACCTGCACATCAAGCATACATGGTAAAAATTATTTTTCTGATCTATCATTAAGTGTCACAACAACATCACACTTTGCTTTTATATAGATTATCTGGTCACACTAGCAGAGAATTGTGAAAGCTGAACACATAGCTGAAGGATATCATCTTGAGTAATGTCGCTACAAAAAATTCACTGTTCACGTTTAATTTGTTTATCCCAATGAGGTGGCAAATACAAAATTGAACCTTCTCATGGACACACTATACTATTTGAACATATATGTCAAAGCCATTCAAAATGATGAATGAGCCACTATGACATCCTAGTTTGAAAAAAAACCCAAAGTCGGCTATACCTATTAGGAATTTGGGTTGATGCATCATTTTCCACAATGGAGAAGAAGCCAACTTTGCAGAAGAATAAGGACAGCTATCAGTCAAAGATAAACTTCGTGTTCAAGTATTTTTAAAAAATGATTGGATTGTGCAGAGAGGGGAGAGAGGGAGTTGCCATATACATCTAAATAATTATCATAGATCAGGGGTGTCCAACTCACGGCCCGCGGGTTGGATGCATCACGCACTGGCCATGCCCACCCCTGGTTTAGCAAAAGAGAAAAAAGTCATGATACGTCACATAATGACAATGTGACACCGCGAGTTTCACACCCCTGGCATAGATCATTGAAGCTTCAGTGAGTTTATACTTAATGGGTTATAGAACTTAATAAAAGAAAAGCAGTGACAAGCATAACTAATCTGTTGCCCAAGGATGAAAAATCTTGCCCCAGATTAAAGCAGGAATGGAAAGCTATTTTGACCACCCAAAATTACAAGAAAGCGATTTTAGCACTATTAGGTTGAATCCCTAAACCCGAAGCAGTCTGGGGAGGGCAGAGAGGGTGAGAGATCCTCAGGTCTGCTCATAGCAGGCACTACAAAGATACATCAAGCTTTTCAAAGGCATCTCCTTTGCTTTTCTTCCCAGCTATTACTACTACTTTAATCTGTAATTGTTACTTGAGCTAAAACACCTGATTATGTAATTGGGCTACATGAGTCTCATTTCTTTCAGCAATCATTCTTTTATATTTCTCCTCATCCACACTTTTTCACTTCATCATTTGACCAATGGTCTTTCTTCATAATCCTTGTAAGTATATCATGTGGCAATTCCTCCCAAGCATCTTCTCTGTCTTCTTCTCCTCTTGCTCTGTTGATCTTCTAATGCTTTTTCATATAGAACTTGGGGTTTTCTTCCTGCAGTCATTCGATTTTTACTCCAGTTTCTTTTATTGCTTTCCCTTTTCATATATCCTTAATATTCTAGTCTCCTGACCCAAACAATCTGGATCCAATATATTATTTTCACCAGACATTACTCTTAAATTTCACTCAAAGTTCCACTTAAAAGTGAACCATCAACTTTATTTGATTTTATTCACTCCACAGAATTCCCTATAAAAAATTCATGATGCTCTGATTTAAAGGGACAAAAAAAATATTCAAAACTTACCTGAGAGTGTAAAACTAATTAATTTTCGGCAGTGCTGACCTGTAGAAGCACCGTCAGTGCCTTCTGCCCCCATCTAAAAGTCAGAGAATATTTTATGTTGTATTTTGTAGTTCAAAACATAAGAAAAATCCTTCTAAATATAAAAAAAGTGATTCATTTATTAAATGCTTAAAATACTTTCTATATAAAAGTAAAGGTTCTCCTCACATATAGGTGTTAGTCATTCCCGACTCTAGGAGGCAGTGCTCATCGCCGTTTCTTAGCCGAAGAGCCAGCTCTGTCTGATGACAATTCCATGGTCATGTGGCTGGCATGACTAAATGCCAAAGGCGCATGAGTGCTGTTACCTTCCCACCAAAGTGGTCCCTATTTTTCTACTTGTATCTTTTACATGCCTTCAAACTGCTAGTTGGCAGAAGCTGGGGCAAGTAACGGGAGCTCACTCCATTACGTGGTGCTGGGGTTTCAAACTGCCAAACTGCCAATCTTTCTGATTGACAAACTCAGCATCTTAGCCACTGAGCCATCACGTCCCCTTTACATATAGGAATTAGTTAATGTAAGTGCACAATACAAAGATGAACAAAATCCTTTGTTATAACAGAATTACTAATGATAAAACAGGTGGCTTTTGTTGAATATCAGTATATGTCTTTTTTTTTTTTTTGAAATACCATTTTGGTTTCTGCAGCACACATATTGATTAGTTATTCTAAATAACAAGTTATAGTTTTAGTTATTGTTCTGGTCCAGGGGATGAACAGTTTGAGAGAGAAAAATCAGTATGTCTTATAGCAAACTCAGTTGAGCATAGAATCAAAATACGATTATGAAAAATATGAGGGAATTATCACAATGGTTGAATAAAATCCAAGATGTGCTAAATATGAAATGTAAAAAATAAAAATGTATTAAAATTAAAAGGATCACAGCAGCTAAGCATACTCAATGGTTTCTACAGATTATGGAATTTTGACCATCAAACTGAAAACAGAACAGAAAAACTTCACTTGGGAATTGTGATTTGGCCTTCTTGCTGGTTCAGCTATGAATAGCAATATATTTCGTTCCAAATTCCACCCATTGTTTATATTCTTGGCATATACAGAGATTAACTATTAAATAAATAAGTCTGTTTTATTTAACCTCAAGATCTGGGTTAGAAAGAGCAGACAGTTGAGGAAGTGACAGCTAAAAAGACAATTGTAGGGATCTGCCTTAGTGGATCTGAATGTCTAATAAGAAGAGAATAACAAATTTCACTGCTCTTATTTGTATCTGCCACCAAATACTGCCTAAACAACTTCTGAGACCAATAGATTTTTTTTCTTATCAATATTTTTAAAGAAAAAAAAGGTCCATTTTAATATTTTATTTGTCTAAACTGAATGTAGAAAATAATTTCCTTAACTTGATGCCTCCAAATAGTATGAGTACCCTACTGCAAAGTATAGAAAAGCCAGTCACACTTCTAAAACTCATGGTGTAATTATCCAAAATTGAACACAATTGTAGTTGGGCTTCTTCTGCATTTTGTCTTCTACAACAAATTGTAATTCAATATGCATAGGATATTTGTTTCAAATAATTATACAGAATAAGGAATAAATGCAATCATTAAAATATCTTGCTTATTCAGTAAGGCACTTTGAAGACATTTTTGGTTATTCATTACTAAGGTTGACTACTGCCTGGACTAGACCCTGCAGTTTTCTTTGCAAGGTTTTTCATAAGCATTACCTACTTCCCAGAACCAAGATGTAGAATTAACTACCTCAAGGTCACCCAGCCGGCTTTGTGCCTAAAGCAGGACTAGATTTCACAAGCCTTTAACCTTTGTGTTAAACTGTCACCCAGTCATTTATAAGCCTTTTTTAAAAAAAGGATTTGGGTCAATATCACTTGATGTAATACTAATATCTCTTAGCTATTCCAGATTCTGCTAGGCAGAATCTGAAAGGAGGTTACTAGCCCACTTTCCCCTATGAATCAAATGTATGTAGTGTGTATACATTTAGCCAAACAAAAGATGCTGGGACATTTTTTTTACTCAGGCCAGGTGCATGCATAAATACTAAAGATAGCTTTGCTAACACAGCCTTCTTCAAGCTGAGTCTAAACAGATTTGTTGCACTGGAAAATCTACAGCCCTGGTCAGCATCATTAATGTTCAAGGTGCACCTCAGTGACACCTCAGGATGACAGCAAGTTTGAGTAAGGCTATTCTGAACATACTGTTTCCACACCAAGTTAAGTGGCTTAATGTTTCCTGATTCCAAGGATTGAGAGAGAGTGATTGGCCCAAGGTCACGCAGCTGACACTGTGCCCAAAGCAGGACTACAACTCAGAGAGAAGGAAAATAAGGAGAAGGAAATGTGTTTTATTGTGATCTGCTCAACCTAAGTTCTAAATTCTATTCAGTGGCACATTTTATTTTACTCAGTCTAAAAAAAAGCAAACTAATAAAAGCCAAAGAGGTATAATTATGACATTTGATTGTCTAGTAGGACAATAGAGATGGCATCTGATAAACCATGCCCAGATTTTGGGAAGTTGTTAAGCAAACTCAAACAACTTTATCTGACAAAACAAAATGATAACATTCAAGGATACATTAAAATCAAACAGTTTAAGAATAAATGAAATGTAACATTTAGGGGCAAAATATCGCTCCTCACCTCTTTATGTTGATATCCTCATTAAATCAGATAATTACTATTTGTCAACCTAAATTAACAGGGTTAATGTTAGTGTTAAATAGATTGATCCACTGTAAGCAATATATATACTTACCATCACAGCAGGGTTTTTCACAGTGATACATGGAGTTGTTGCACGTTGGGCTCCACTGATACCATGGTAGTATTTAAAGCAGATTTTTATTTCAGCTAAAAGAGGAAAAAATGAAGGGAAAGAAGTATAAGAATTCATGCACAATTCATAGTGAGTGTAAGACAGTCAATGGAGCAACTGCTTTGATAGCAAAAGAAGCCACAATTCATTGAGACCATATTACTTAAATTGTAGCAATTTGATTAAATAATTATCATTAGTCTAATAATTGTTTCTCCAAAAGAGATGCGCTTGAAACCTTTGGCAGCAACATAGATATTATTAAGCTGTTGAAACTATACAGATGCCAAAATTAAAATTAAGCAGCCCAATTAAGAAAGGATTTCAGCTTTTTCCTCCTTTGCTTTTCACATCTATTTTTTTTGCCAAGTTTGTTTTTTTAAGCAACTGCAATAACCTGCATCTGTCATTTTTCCTGGACCCCCATAATCCATAATGGCATCTGTTTCACTGTAATATATTATCTCTTTTTGAGCCAGTTAAGTTAGAAGTCAATGTCATAAGTTGGAAGGCCATTCCTAACAAATAAAAATGGCAGGGGGGCATTTTTAAATATGATACTTGCCACTCAAAAAGACAAAGGAAAGTTGCTGGGTTGATAATAAGGATCCTGAGAGGCTACAAGTGGCAGGAATATTCCCACCCATTCACTTCCTGTTGAATTGGAAGTTTGTAACAGACATCTTTTGTGTGTGAGAAATCCTAATACACTTTCAAATGCCCAGATGTGCTCACTAATCGAAGACTAAGCTCTAGACTAAGTAATTATCAGATGCAATATCTGCTCAGAGTTGTTGAGAGTTGTATGGCAATTTGAATATATAATTAGTATGATGATTGTTGTTATGCTTGTTACTTAAGATCTACATTTTAGTACCCAAAATTATAACTTGAGAATCAAGAATCTGTGCAGAATATATTTTTAGCACTTCACTTTTTCTTCTATGCTTCCTACATGAATTGCAAATTTCACCCCAATTGCTATTACGGATGGGCAATTACAGTTCCAACCTACACTTGAATGGTACAAAGAAAACACAAGGCAGAGAAGGGGAACAGGGCAGAACATCAAACAGGCAGGAACAGTTTTATCAACATTATACAAACATCAAAATGTTCTCTTTGACTCAACACATACAAATTATCTCTATAGAAACAGTAATGTAAATGATGAGCTGCTGTAAATACATATCTATTACCATTATTAGTACCAGACATTAGAGGCCATTCAACTTTATGGCCAGTTCCCATAAGCTTTACTACTATTTCTTTCATTACAAGAATTAATTCCGTCAACTGATTTTCCTCAAGGGAAGACAAAATCTTGCCATTTTTATTGACTCAATTTTAATGAATCACAACAAAGGATATGCAGAAAATGAAAACTGTACTTAAGCACCAAGCCAAAATATTAATTCAAAATTGAAGCACAAGATAAAATAAATTTGTTTTCCTTTCTAAAGCATGAGATGTTATTAATACCTCAATTTTTATATATATTATACTTCATATAATTCAAATAATGTTTTATAGTCAATTTTGTATGCTTCCTTAGCTGAAACCAATGGTGCTTTGAAAACTTTTAAACAGAAAATGTTAACTACATCAACCTGAATGTAAAAATATAAGGTCATTTTGGTCATCCCAACTGTTATCAGATTAAGATAAAATGTAAAAGGAGAAATAATTATGTGCTGTCAGTTATTTATAAGTAAGGTTCTTCAATAATCACTAGAAGCCCTACTCCATCAGTAATATACACTCCTAAGGTGCAATTCCTGCTATGTCCCTTCCATTTTTGATGACAAGCATAGAAGCATGAAACCAAATCCTAATTTATGGCACAAACACGAAGGAGGAAGAATGGATTGTGTTACGATTAGTAGTATGTATTTCTTCAATGGGTTCCGTAGGAGAGGATTCTCTTCACAGGAAAGGAGATATTGACTAGCCCATTTTTTCATTAAACCAAAAACACAGGAGAAACTCTATAAATAGGTTCCATATCTGAAACCTAATTTATTTGTTGGAGTTTTTATATTATCCTCCTTTAAATAATAAACTTTTTAACATAAGGTCAGAGGGAATTATTTCGTTGCTGTTCTTCTCTGGTCTTGATTGTTGCTCGGGAGTTTTGATGGGCTTTAACTCAGATGAGATATCTGAATAAGAGATGACATCTTGAAAGAGTATGGAAGTATTTAAATAGAATTGTTCTGTCAAAAAGAACATCATAGGAAGACTACAGGTCAGAGTTACGACAATGACAATTGCTACTTGAAATTCCAGTATATGCTGCATCCATATGTCTGTGAAAATGTTGCTAAACTGATATGTTGCTGTCTGGTCCACCAGACTGGAGTGAATTGACTGACACAAAAAGGATAGGCTGACCCATGCAAAAAAGTAGGATCAAAAAACTATTTCCCCACTCCCCCATTTCAGGGGAACAATTACTAATATATCCTAAAAAGGATGATTAATTTAGGCTGACCATATTTGATAGCCAAAAAAGAGGACGGGGGGGGGGCATCGTCGTCGGGGGGCGGCGGCGGCGACGTCGTCAGGGGGGCGGGGCGTCGTTGGCATCGGGGGCGGGGCATCAGGGGGCTTCGGTGTCGGCAGGGGGGCGGGGGGCGGCATCGGCGGGGGGGCGGCGTCCGGGGGCGGGGCGGCAGCAGGGGGGGGCTTCCCTTCGCCGGAAATCGACCGCAAATCCAGACTCGGCTGAGAAGCAAGAAGCTTGTTCCGGGACCTCTT
>JAEANM010000991.1:0-30453 GCA_017656035.1 Myanophis thanlyinensis
CGCTTTAAAGGTAAGCACCAACACCTTGAATTGCACCCGAAAGGCCACAGGAAGCCAGTGCAGCTCGCGCAGGAAAGATGTAACGTGGGAGCTCCTAGGAGCTCCCATAATTACCCACGCAGCCGCATTCTGGATCAACTGCAGCCTCCGGATGCTCTTCAAGGGGAGCCCCATGTAGAGAGCATGATCATAAACTTTTATTGTTATTATTTTATTTTACATTGTAAAACTGTATTATATATATAATATATGTGGCTGAAAACAATTCCTCTTCACTCAACGTGACCCAGGCGAGCCAAAGTGTTGGATGGCCAAGCTTTAGAGAAAGAGATTAATTTATAATTGTATGTATAACTGCTGTAAAGAAAACCAAACGCACTCCTTTGTATCTTTTTTCTTTCTTTTCTATTTTTCTTCTACCATTTTTTTCTTTTTGTACTTTAGCTTTCTCCTTTATTCATTGTTCTTTTTTCCTTCTTACTCTATTGTAGTTTGTATTAACTTTTGCTTTAATTTTAATTTTAATTTAAATTTTTAACAAAATTGTACCTAAAAAGACATTGAAATGGGGGAATAGTGCAGAGGAAGAGACTTGGCAGGTAAACCCAGAACAGGATAGTTAGAAGTGATGGGCTGGGTCTTAAGCGGGGAAGACTTTAAAGAGGTCCTTCCCCTCCTTCAGCATATGACCTTCATACAGAAGCCAAAGCAGCACCAGATAAGGGAAAAAAGGAAGGGGGACCCTCAGTGGTGAAATTCAATTTTTTTTACTACCGGTTCTGTGGCCACAGGATTAAACATTACCAAGCACAGAATTAAACTTCACCAAAGTTACAATGTAATAAGGGAAGAGGCAGTTTCTGTGAGCAAGGCAATAAAGATTAGGCTAGAAACAACTGCCTTATTTACAGGATTAACCCTGTAAAGTTAATCTTTAGAGGATTAACCCTGCAAAATGGGGAAAAAAACAAAAGGCGATTTCTTCTAATAACCGGTTCTATAGAACCGGTGCGAACCGGCTGAATTTCACCTCTGGACACCCTAATGTGGATGCTAACACCAAAATTAGTGAGTCATGTGCACGACAAGATACACAGCTGTAATAAATCATAAAATGAGGGGAGTAAGATGACAGAAAGTCAAATCAAGGGAAACTGGTGGTGGGGATCTCAATATGGATAATGTAACAGATGAGTTTTTTAAAAAGTAATGCTAACAGAGAAAATAGGATACAGATAACGGAATGAATTATAGGCAAAGGAAGTAGGCTAAAGCTGGTACACAAAAGGGATTATCAACCACTGAATTAAGTTGCTGCCAAACAAAAAGAGAGAAAAAAAGAATCTAAAATCAGCTTTGAAAACACAAAACAAAAGAAAAAGAAAACTGCAGCGATTAAGACTTGTTGGGAATTGGTTGGCGTCAACTAGGGCATTTGGGCAAAGAATGAAACCAGACTATCAGGGGGAGAACTCAAAAGTTATAATTATAGAGCAGAACGAAAACACAACAGGAAAATCACAAGAATGTGAGAAGAGTACACTGATGACACAGAAATGAACTCTAGGAGATCCAATAAATAAGTTATTGTATATACCGTAATAGTAACGCATACAGTAAATAAAAAGGCTTCACTATTCATTTCTCTAACAGGATTTTATTTCCCATACTGCAAACTGTGATTCAACATCATTTTTTTTTTCAATGAGAGCTGTCAAATTTCCTGCCAGGGCTTCTATCATTCCCAAGCTTTTGACATGCATCAGATTGCAGTTCCGGATTCCTAAACTGTTCTCTACTCAACAGTTCAATTTGCCCATTTGATTGAAGTACAGACTCTTCTTCTTAAGAGAAACTGCCACCAAATCCAATTCAAAAATAAGGCACATGTAAGAAATTCAGCAGCCTTGACCAAAGCTGTCACAAAAAGATAATTAATACTGGCCTGATATCTCAGGGCTAAATTTTAAATTGTTCAGTTTAATGTAATCTTAAATTTTATTTTATTTTTAATTTTAAATTGTTTTTAATACTGGGTTAATTTAATTTTAAATCATATCAGCTTGTATAATTATTTTAAGTGATTTTTAGATTGTTACATATGTATGTTTTTATCTGCTGTTCACCGCCCCAAGTCCTTCAGGAGAGGGGGAAGTATATAAATTTAATAAATATAAAAATATAAATATAAATATAATACAGCCAAATGCTCAGCTTTTCTACCTGCACAATAAGTAATATACCATGTCCCGAAACAGCAGCTAGAGTTTGTGCTGTTCACTAATATTCCAGCATTTTCATTCAATATACTTAACAAATTATGAAGTGAAGTATTTAATTATATATGCTCATTGATCTAAAACCTAGCCCGTAATTCCATATTCCAGAACAAAGCAAAACTAAATATTGTGATAGAAGCTGGATGTGCAACCAGTTACTGCTGAGCAGGGATATAATATATATAAACACAAAAAGCATCTGAATCTTCTCATTATGCTTAGAGTTGTCACTTGTATTCTTTTTATTCTGGGAATGTTATTATCCAGACAACATTCACAGTTAAAATTAAACATTAATTAAAATAATAATATTATAGCAAGAGAGGAAAAAGGCCCAATGCGCTATTACCATTAATAATTGAGCAAGTAAGAATACACAGATAAGCTGTCTCATCTTCCAGTCTTTATACACTATAGAGTGGTTCTCCGTAGTCACTTCCCACATCATTTGTCAAGCCCTACACAAAGCAATCTCAGTAGAGAATGACACAACTGTAGCTTGGAAAAGAGAAACATTTAGTTCAAGGGAGGCTCAGTTCTCAGAGACTTCTAGTAAATTCTATGGATGTAAGTAGGAAGCAGCAACTTTCTATAATAACCCAAAACAGATACTTAAGTAAAGCTCAGGAGCAGCCTTAGCTTTACTACTATCATGTGCCTAGACATGTTCTATTCTGTAAGTTCCACTGATGATTTCCAGATTATGATCCTTCAACTCCTACTAGGGTTTTATTTTATTTTATTATTATTTATCATATTTTAGCTTACAGAGTCATGGGAGATAAAAGGGTATAAAAGAGTCACAGAATCAAAACATACAGTATTTAAAACAAACATGAAAGGCAATCAATTTACATAAAAAGGTATAAAAATAATTAATAGCTGCAACACTTAGAAAGAATGCAGACTAGCAGGCTCTACTCTATCATAGGATTACCAAAGTAGTTGACAGAATTATTTTTAAAAGCTTCCTGGTAAGCCAATTAGCTTTGAGGCTCAAGAGAAATGATATTCCACAGGCTTTCCTCCTATGTGCCATCTGATGAAACTCACTAGCTAACAGGACCCATAACATGATCCTTGCCCTTGAATTGGACCCGAAAGCAAACTGGCAAACAGTGCAGCTTATGCAGTGGAGATGTAACGCTTGCAGTTTTTGGAGCGCACATAACTGCCCATGCCACCGCATTTAGCACCAGCAGTAGCGTCCAGATACTCTTCAAGGGCAGCCCCATATAGACACCATTACAATAGTCCATTCAGGAGGTGATAGGATATGAATGTCTGACAATAGAGCCTCCCAATTCCAAGAATGGGCACAACTGGAACAGAACACAAAGCTGTGCAAAATTCCTGGCCACAACTGCCATATGTTCTTTGAACAGGAGCCATGAATCCAGAAGTACTCACAGAATATGCACTGAGTCTGTCTGGAGCAGTGCAACCCCATCCATTACCAAATATGATGACTCCCCAGATACAGAAGACCCTAAACCCAAAGCCACTCAGGCTTGCCAAGGTTTTAGTTGGGTAGGAAATAGGAATGATGGAACCAAAAGTTTGATGAAGACTAATATAAGTTTAAAGCTCTCACAGAAAACAACAAACCATTGGGGTAACATTCCTGCAGGGACAAACAAAAAAAACCAAGAAAACCAAACTTACTTCTACTCTGAATATGCAGAACGGCTTTCCAGGGCAGCAATCTTCTTTAATTTTCTCATCTCCTTCAGAGGCAAATTTTAATTCTATATGTTCCAGCTTTAGAAGAAAATGGGGAAACCATTTTTAAAAATTAGTTCAAATAGTTTAATAAGAAAGTTCAATTGTATCAAACAAAGAATTTCATTAGTTAATCATAAAAAATTATTTTATTTAACAATGAGTTCTTATTTTTAAAAATTCCACAGGTTTGATTGTTTTTCTCTATAGAGTTAAATGTATCTCAAGTCCAGAGGTCTGAGCCAGGAAATGTTCCACTTTGGGCAAGTTTGGCAGCTTCAAAGTTATATGATGTTTTATTGCTTTATTGCACATGACAGATTCCAACATTCCATTATTTTTCCCACACATCAAAGCCTTTACCTCCTTCACAGTTAACTGTTCAAATATCATTAAAAAGAGTATCTTTTTTCTCACAACACATAATTTAGCCAACAGACTTTAGTTATTGAGATAAATATACTAACTGTAATCATAGTCATTTGCATCATAATTTTTTTAAATTCAAAATTGGGCAGCTAAAAAATTCAAATAAATAAATCCCTACTTAAATCAGTTAGAAATTTAATTGAGATTTAAATTTAGAGAAGGAATAAACACTACCCCAAAAAAATGACTGAGAATTTCCAATAATTTTCTCAACTTGGGGGTAAACAGCCATCTCTGTAGGGTAAGACATACATCTGTTCAGGTGATAATAGGAAAGGAACGTGTTACTGTTATACTCTGGTTTCACTTAAAGAAGATCATTAGTATTGATTTCAGGGTGCTAATACCGGATGAATTCTTCCACTAAATATTTTCATTTGCCAGCATTATATAGGATTTGATTGGATTAGGCAGCTATTCAGATCAGAACTGGAAAAGGAGCTTCAGAGGAGATAACAGCTCACTCAGTGCACATACAGATGGCTCCTTAAAGAAGCCACATCTTTTCCTGAATTTGATATGAGGTAGCTACACAGCCTCTGAAAAACATATTCTTGCATTAAACAGTCATTGGCAGGATACAACAAGATGATTGCAACTGCTGTTCCACCTTAATTCAAAGGTGTATTTTCCTGGGATGGGTAGCTACTGTACAAGTCTGGGAAGAGATGCGGCTTCTTTAAAGAGACACCCATAGATTCATCAAGGGTGGCCACCTGCTTAAAGCCAATTTTTCACCTCCGTGCTGAACAATTGTATATCACAACATCTGGATTGTTATTATGACTCAAAATGAAAAATATGTAGTTTTCTTTTACAGACTCATGTGTACAGAGTACACACACGCATCTTGTAGATAGATTTTGTAACACTAGCTAGGGATTAAAGATAAACAGGCAAAGGATATTGAACAGTGTTTTTTCCACCTTTGCAACTTTTAACATGTGTGGACTTCAACTCCCAGAATTCCATAGCCAGCATGCTGGTTGAGGAATCCTGGGAACTGTCTACACATCTTACTTCCCAAGATTGAAAGACAACGACAGAGAGATTTTCCAGCAACACTGAATCTTACCAAGAGCTGAATATCATTAAGGCTTCATAGCAAATGCTCACCTCTAAGGAATTGGTCAAATAGACTATGTTTTCCCGCAGAACAGCCTGTTCATCGAATTCCAGCTCCAGATCAAGCACATGGGATCCCTTCTTCTCCAAATTTTCCTACCAACAGTAAAAAGCACAAGTTTTAAAGTGGATCAATGCTGAGCAAACCTTTAATAAAATAGAACTTTTTGAGTAGGTTTCCCAGCTGGTCTATGAGTCCCAACAGAGCCATTACAGTTTACAGAAGATTGCCAATTCCAGCCACAATTTGAAAAGCTCTTAAAAGTAACTTGTTTTTCTCTCAAATCTACTTTTTAATATTTAAAAAAGGACATTTAGGAAAAAAAACTATTTCTCTTATTATTGTTATTCTTTAATTAACGAAAGGTATATGCCACCTGACTCCCAGAAACTCTGGCAAGCACATAAAACAAGACATCTCTGAGGAACAGATTTTGAAAGTAAATAGAATTTGCAGATCAGATGCCATGTGAAGAGATTCATATGTTTTAATAAGGGATCCTTTGTCTCCCTCCAACATCTTGCTGAATTTTAATTGTTAGGGACTGCTTTGCAAAAACAAAGTATAATTTTTTTTGCCAACTCATAATGCACATTCAGTGTCCATCTAATAAGCCTTTTTGTGTCTGCAAGAGAATTGGCAAGCAATACAACCTTCCAAGGCAAATGAGGTATGCATCTACATACCTACTCAATTCAGATTAAAATTAATACCAATCGATCAATCAATAAGAATACAGCTGAAAGAAACCTTGGAGGTCTTCTAGTACAGCCCCCTGCTCAAGCTTATACCATTTCAGATAGGTGGCTGTCCAGTCTTTTCTTGAAAACCGCCAGTGATGAAGCATCTACAACTTCTGAAGGCAACCTGTTCCACTGGTTACTTGTTCTCACTGTTAGGAAATTTCTCCTTAATTTCTCCTTAGTTAAGAGTTGCTTCTCTCCTTGATTAGTTTCCAACCATTGTTTCTTGTCCTGACCCTCTGGTGCTTTGGAAAATAGGTTGACCCCCTCTTCTTTGTGGCAGCCCCTCAAATACTGGAATACTGCTATCATGTCACCCCTACTCCTTCTTTTCTCTAGACTGGCCATACCTGATTCCTACAACTGTACTTCATACCTCCTTTAGAAGTGTCCAATAAAGACACAGATTAGAAAATAATGAAGCAGAATACCTGTATAATAAATGGTGCAGTATGGCTACTATCAAGGGGAAAGCAGATAGTTATAGTGGAAAAGCAACAGCAACTCGGATTCCTAATCCAAAATAACTAATACTGATTTGGGGAGGGGGAAGTGGAATCACTGTTATCTTGTCCTTATCCTTCTATCCCGAAAGCTTTGTGTTTCATCAGGAAAAGACCATTTGATTAGTGCTGAACTGAGGAAAACAAAGACTGGATGTCTAGTATTTACAGTATGTGCTCTGATGGGATTTACATGCTGTTCCCCCAAGAGAAACAAACCAACCTCTACACAAATAGGGGAAATGTTCCATCTTACATTAAAAAATAAAAAATAAAAACCTATCCTTTTTTTTTAAGTGTGCAACATATAATACTCATTAAAATTAATATCTGCTGTGAAATATATTATCATAGCCTTACTTTACTCCCTGTGTTCATCATCAAGTGACACACAACTTTATTGCAGAATATTTTCAACACATGCACTAAAAATCTATTAAGATTTCTAATGTAATTCAGGTAATTCATACTGAAGGAAGAAAATGTAAATGTGGCCTAAATAAAACATTTTTTTTGTTTTTCCCCATTATTAAAACATCACAGCAATCTTTCTCTTTGAGAAGACAGACTACTATACAATGTTGCAACCAGGAGCTTCAGAGTAGGATGGGAATCCTTGCTGCAGCCACAGACAGAAGAAGGCATTTTCCAATAACAACACAGTGGCTTTTCCAATCCAAGAAACACACTAAGACAAATGCAACCACTAATATAATTTAGTATTTTAGTTCAAATTTTTAAAGTTTGCTGAAATGATACTGTTTTTCCTGCTTGGGCTGAATTCTTATTTGAATTTAAGTACATTCCCAGTTGGAAGTCAATTAAACATTAGCTAATTGTGATTATGTAAAGAGGGAGAAGGTCTTTTTGCCACAAACAAGGTTTTATGTTCTTAAATGTTGTCTGCATAATTCCCAGGAGTCTGATAAAACTCAAGAAGTAAGTCTATAGGCAGAATTGTAGCAATAAATAGCAAAAGGCTGACCTTAATCATTGCTACAAAAGGCATAACCCTTTTCATGTATTTTTTCAGTTCCGGCAAGGAGTTGAGTTCACTGGCAATTATTTTGTTGTCTGGAAGCTGTCCTCCATTGGCCTACAACAAAAAACATACAAGATCCAATTATTCTGCTGTTGACAGTTCTATAGGAAAAGAAAGCAGACATATGTCGGCAATTGGATTTATTTATTTATTTGACCTTCACCAGTCTTAGTAGTGTACCCAGTTCTGAAGCTCAGTGAAATGGTGCAGATAATCTACTTCACAGGCGTCAACATGTTGCTGTCACATGACATATCACGATGTTTTTTTTCCCTTCGCAGAGCTGGGGTAGGCGTGGGCTGCACGTGACGCATTCTGCCCGCGGGCCATCAGTTTGACACTCCTGATCTACTTCCTCCAGGACATTTTGAAGCTATTGCCCAGCTATCTTCTCCATAATCTTCCCCCAAAAGAGAAGGTTGGGAGAACAGTCAAAATCATGAACTATTTTTTTTCTACAATTATCTGCTAATATTTCTATTTGCTTAAACATCTTTGTAGATCTTTTTTAATGAAATCTAACTTTTTCTCTGAAGATTGCTTCACCCCAATTTTAAACTCTGCTGTTTAGAAGTCATTCTTTAATGAGTTCAGAAGACCACTGGCAACCCCTCCATCCTGCTAAGCCATGTTTCTATATGTGGCCATGCTCTAAATATCACACCTTGCTCGAAATCATTTAGGACAGCTATTCCCTTGGGCTGTCACAATTTGTGGTCCACCGAGCGGAACACAGCTGAGTAATCACACCCAGCCTGCTGAGCTGTCCACAAAGATATCAAGAGGGCTCCTGATTCTTGCTCCCTACCTGAACTACAAAAACAAAGGAAAGGGGAACGATTGGCTGTCAAAAGATACGATGCAGCCTACAATGCAGCATTGACAGACTGAATTGGGCTTGCAGGATCTCAAGCTGTGAAAGAAAGACATTTCTGTTCCAGGCATCACTTTTGAACACTACATTTCTAACTCACTTTTCTCTGCCAGATAGTGTTGCAGCATTAAAAAAAAAAAGTAGGTTATTTCAAGCTAACAAAGCAAGCTGTCTGGAAAGATCCAATCCTATTCAGCCCCTATGAATTCGCCAAAACTGTGCTTCCAAAATGTGGGGTGGGGGGCAGAAGCAAATTTCCTTCTTGTTTCTTTCTCTAAAGCATATGTACCTCCACTAACCTAAGGACACTTCTGATATATTGCCACTTCACAAATCCTCAATGTTGTTCCTGCAATGGTTTGCAACTGTCCTCACCGCAGTAAACCTAGAACTCCAGATAAGGCAACAACCAACACGCTCTCTAACCAATCTAGAAGGAAATGCAAAAGCCCTCCCACCATCTAGCTAGTGGCCTCGCCTTTGTTTCATTTATTTAGTCTTGTAGCAAAAATAAAATATGCAGCTAGTAAGTTAATAAAATGGAGCATAAGGATAGTTAATGGTCTTGCTTTTTTTTCTGCAGGTATTTATGTATTGCATTTCTTTCCCTCCACATTCAAATAACTTTTGGTTCTTAATTATCCTTTAACAATTAATAACTATTAATTACTACTTTAATTATTCATTTCTTTCCGTTTATGTTAACACCCAAGAAGGCTTGCAAATAAAGCAAAACACAAAGCTTGACAGGACAAGCAAAGTAATGAAAGGTTAAATTCATACCACTACAATCAATTAGAAGTTAAAAGCCTGGCAAATAAGAACGGTTTAAAAAAAAAAATTCCTAAAGATTTATTTAGACTTGATTCTGAATGTGTATCATCATGCTGGTTTTAACTCATGTTTTATTTCTGGTCCCTATTTGCATGAACAGGTGGTTAGAAATATTTGAAGCCAGGAGAGAAATTTAGGCAGGATAATCACCTGGTAATGTTTTCGTAGAATCGACAGTGTGGTGTGCTGCCACGGAGGGTAGTTCTTGGCCACATAAATGGTACAGTGGGATGGCTTCTGTGGTACTTCTTTGCTGCCCTTCTAGAAAACAGCAAGGGAAGTCTTGCTTAGCCAAATGCGTGAAACTTTCAAACAATGACTGCAGGAAAAAGGACACGGATGCTTACTTTTCCTTTTCCTGGTGCCATGTAGTTTTTTAGACGCAGACGGAGATCATGGGCTACTTCTGTCAGATACTGGGAAGACTGGATCAGGACTTCATCTACTACCCCAGGCACAGGCCAGGAAGCCTTCATGACGGATTCAGCCTTTAGAGTTAACAAATATGGGTTGAGGGTGAAGAATTTGATGCAATATTCCCATCATTCTGCAACGTACGATCCCTCCCTCATTTGCCAGTGAATGAAAAGCAGTACCTTGCTCAACAAGCTCCAAATATATTCACACACATGAGGGCAGATTGGAGCTAGCAGGAGAGTCTGTGATTCAATAAACTGGAACACCAATTCTCGGTGCATTCCTTCTACGGCAAGTTCCCGGTACTTGTCTTTTGCTGCCTGAAGGAGAGTCAGCAAACGCACTGTTAAAACTATTCCAATTGTCATGGAAAAACATGGCATAAAAGACCATTTCTTTTGCTGGTAAACCACTTAGGCTCCCAAAATAGTTTATTAAAAGGGACTGATTTAATTTTGTAGACCTAAGCACTTGCTGGAATTAGAACCAAATAAAATCCTGCCAGTTGGATATTACACAGCTTTATATGATGAACGTTTTTGAAAGAGAAGTGCATCGGCATAGACATAAAAGTCAAGGGTAACTGCAGTGGTATACTACATACTGTCATTTTGAATCGCCCAATATCAAAAACTACTATAAAGAAGTGTGGAAAATAGAAGCAATAAATATGATCTACTATTATGCCTAGAGAGTTCAGAGAGTTGAACCATATCCTTGAAAAGTGGTTGTGCAAAGGAGTCAGGGCACATTATTACCAACTATTGTGTATATATTGGGGAACTGCTGACACCTCATGGACAATTATGAAAAACCTTATGAGCAACTGAAAGCAGAATCCAGCCTTCATCCATTTGTCTTTGATAATAATCATTTCTTTAATTATTTGGCCTCTAATTTTTTTTTCTCTTTCAATTCTAATTGCCAATCTGATTAATTAATTCCTGAGGAAATACTCTACCCAAATCATCAACTGTAGCAATTCTAATTTATTTAATTAAATCTAATTTATGTATATTGTCCCATTTAGCACAATACTAAATCTCGGCTCCTTAACGTAGAGGATAGATCATTCTCAAAAAGGCTATAATTCAGCAGTCAGTTGTGTTTAAAGTCCAAAGTCCATCTTTACATTTCCCATTCAGTCAGGGTTTTGCAATCTTTTTCTGATAATAAGTTTAGTAACCTCCTAAAATACATACACTTTTGTTTTACAGCACTGTTTAGATGAGCTATCGGAGCATGCAAATGGGGTCACAGAAAGCCCACAGAGAACAAGACAAGAGAGAAGCCGGCAAGATAAAGATTGCTCTGCTAGAGCTCTTTGTTGGATGTGGCCTGCTTAAGTTCTGCTGAGCTGAAGCTGGTCCCCATAAATTCCACTATTTGATTGCTGGATACAAAAGGAACGTTGTCCTGGGGTTGCTGTTGGCAGGTCGATTCCAAAAAAGGCTCTTTCTTTGGGATGCCCAATTGTTTTATCTTCACGTATGGGTCTTCTAGTTTTATTAATTGTGACAATGTTAAAGAGTAGCATTAGGGGAGAGATGGAGAAGGAATGTGGCCTTAGGATAAATACTAATGTAGCAACTGACAGGAGGAAACATGGTAATGGACTGCAATCCAGCCATATAAGGAAGACAGTCTGGTTAGCTGTTGATTGGCCTTTTTTCTTTTCAGATTGCAGTCTACACAATAAAGTCAAGGTGACAGGGAACATGAGCTTTCCAACATAACATTTCATGTTAGTTACTGGTAAAACACCTCATAGCAGCACAACTGAAATCATAGGATAGAGGCGTAGTGGTCCAAAATTTCATCTCCCAAAGTCATCTGGTTTTTCACACTTTTGCCTCTACCTCCTGCTCCATATAGTAGTGTCCAGATAGCTCTCCCAGCCCATATTTATCTTTTAGGGGTTACCACATCTGGCATCCATCCTCTAATCTACCATACCTAAGAGACAGAGCTCCCACAACTTGCATTGCTTTCCTGGTCAACCGAAAGCAAAGAGTGGATGAAATCCCTGGCCCTATAGTACTAAGGCAACTTGCTTCACCCTTGCCTTTGTGAGATAAACCCATCTCACAATATTTTAAAACATCAAACTTTATTTAAAAAAAAAGACAGAATGTAAAAATCTGTCATGCCTGTAATTTGTAGTTTTTCGTAATCAAACGGAAAAAATCAAATGCATAAACATTATTATTGGAGATGTTCTTTCTTTTATATGCTATTTCATACTGGTTTGTTTTAGCATACTATTAATACATGGTTTACATTTGTTGCAATTTACTTTGACAACATTTGTGCTGGAAAGCAGAATTTGAATGCTTAATAATCTGTATTCTATAGAACAGGTACCCTACCTGAAATTCAAAAAATCCAGTTTTAAGAGCTTCCTTAAACATCATCTTCTCACAGTTTTGTTCTGTCTTCATTATCCCTGCATTCATTTCACTAGAGGAGAAGAAAGCAAGAATTAGAATAGAATTAGAATTAAATCCAAGGTTTCATAACGGAATCCTGTAAGACTACCATAAATGAAGTCAGATCATGCAATGCTACCATAGGATCATGCAAGATGGCCATAAAATATTAAATGTATTTATTTGTTTTTAGAAAATGTAGCTTCCCTTGAGCAAACAAAGTTGACACTTCCTCAAGTATACCTGGCAAAGACCTTGTCATTGTAGGTTCTGGCAGGCCCGCTTCTTAAACTGTCCCAGTTAGCAAGCATTTCTTTCACCCACTCCACCCATGTATAGAGGCGGAGTATGCCAGCATCTGCCATAGATTCCACAAAGTTTGCATCTTCAACAGTATCACCTGCGTCAGCCAGCGCCAGTCGCATGCCTGAAAGGGAAAGAGGTTTCACTTTCTAGAGGAAACTAGAGCAAAGGCAAAAGACATGCAAGTCAACAGCTGGGAGACATCACTCTTGCTGTGAAAGAAGACTACGCAAAGCATTCAAGAGGCATTTTCAAATCAAGTTATGTAAGTAAAGCATCCCTATTTAATGCCACCAAAATCGCTTCATTCACCTAAAGGTTTAATGCTGCTCCCTGGCTTTCTTCGGGTTTGCTTGAACACACAAGCAACCATTTCCTTAGGATTACCAACGAAGCAAAAGTGGACAACTGAGGAAAAGTACTCACCTAAACTCTTGTAGAGGATGTGGCTCTGTTGCTTTCTAATACAGAGGAAGTACTTTCATTGGGAAGGAATACCAGAACTTTAAAATGTGGTTTTTGATTTTTTACATTTTCCAATAGGTTATGCATTTAGGTTTTTCATATGCTGATCAACAAGACTTTCTCTTTCAAAAACAGGGAGGACTGTTTGATTAGATAATGTGCTATAAAATGGGTGATATAAACTCTATTATAAGATGGACATTATATTATTGATATATTATTCAACCAAGCAGAGTTTTCAAAATTCAAACATAATGCAATGTGGCTTCTTACCATCAGCTGAAAATTTATCTATGGCTTGACTCAAAGTAAGAAAATTGCCTGTAGATTTAGACATCTGTTAACAAAATCAGAAGGAGAGAAAGATATAAATAATTGTATTGAAAAGATCTATGAGAATCAGACCCCAAACTTAAATCTAATGGAGGCAAAGAAAGAGAAGTATATTTTTATCTGTTAGTCATTAGAAAGAGCACTGCTAAAGCTACACTCAGCACAGGCAAAATGCATATAGACAAATTTGCAAGTATCACCTAGTTGTCCTCAACAAATCTTGAAAAACCCTGATACTTGGGTGAGGGAAACTATCAAGAAATCTCAGTGCTATAAATCAAATCAAGAAGGCTGTAGACTAAACTGTGAAAAAGACACCAAAATATTGTAGAAGATAGTGACAACCTATTTTGGCTATGATGTCTACAAATAAGCATAGGTGTGTCCATGTAATCACTAGGAGTCAAACTCAACATTAGAAAGTTTTCTCTAACCCAGCTGTTTGTACTTTGTGCATTAATATCAGTTCTACAGTTTAAGGTCAGCAAATATTGTTAATAGAAATCTCAATCTTCTTTATGCAAAATTCTGAAAAAAACTTAATGAAATTTTATTTGTCAAAAGCTTAAAGTTATTCTCTTTTAACAGCATATTTAGAGAAATCAAAGTTTCAATAAGCTTTAAGAACTGAAAAGGACCACAATATATATTTGACACAAGAACAGAAAAGGACTATAATATATATTTGATACGCACTACAAAAATGTCTGTTTGGATTAATAAAAAAGCAAATATGTTATCTATTGTTTACATGCTAGAAAAACAATATGGACAGGAAATTCTAACAATTAAACATTCCATAAACTTTCTGCTTGTGTTTCCATATTTGGAAAAAGAAGTCATGTAAGTTCAGCTTTCCTGAGCAGTATCATAAATTGATATATTTTACTTGCTGCTCCTTAAGCTGAGAAAGGATTTAGTTCATTGCCATAGTAATCAGAAATGTTATGTACAGATTCAAAAAGACCTCATACCTTCTCTGAATTAAGGAGAAGATGCCCATTTGCTCTGACAGATACAGGCCATTTTTCTCTGCATTGGAAGACAAGATTTCCATTGTTCCACGTGATTTGTCATATTGAAAACAATCTTCTAATTTTTAGATAAGAGCACAATTTTAAAAACACTCCTGACTGCACACTATTCTTTATTTTAGGATTGGTTTTTTTTTTTTCCTTTTTGGCTATGCCAATAATGTAATAATTCTCTGTATTTTTCTGTGTATTATTTTCCATCAAATACAGGCAATCCTTGACTTACGACTTACCTTGAAACAGAGGCACCAAAATACTTCACTAAAGGGACAATGTAGAGGAATTTGTTGTCTACAGGTAGTCCTTGATTTACGACCCCAACTGAGCCCAACATTTCTGTTGCTAAGCAAGACAGTCGTTAAGTGAGTTTTGCCCCATTTTACAACCTTTCTTTCACAGTTGTTCAATGAATCACTGCAGTTGTTAAGTTAGAACACGGTTGTTAAGTGAGATCTGGCTTCCCCATTGACTTTGCTTGTCAGAAGGTCACAAAAGGGGATCACATGACCCCTGGACACTGCAACTGTCATAAATGAGTATTGCCAAGCATCGAATTTTGATCACATAATCATGGGGATGCTGCAATGATCGTAAGAGTGAAAAATGGTTGTCACTTTTATCAATGTCCTTGTAACTTTGAATGGTCACTAAATGAACTGTTGTAAGTCAAGGACTACCTGTAGTTGGAGGCAAATTTGCTCCTAGCTTCAAGTAGTCTAGCAATTTTTGTGGTCAGTGAAAGGTTGTGAACTATTTAGAACTAGCTATAATTCTGCAGATTTTTTTCATCAAGGCCCAAAAAAAATCCCATTTTCATTATCTATCCACAGAACATTGGTCCAACAGCCTGCTGGATCAAACTTGTGAAGAGGAAATTCTAATGCTAACAACCAATGTGTGCATTTTTAAAGGGGGAGGGCCCCTGGTTGTCACAATACAATTCGCCACTTTAAGATTATTGGGCTTCACATACTTTCCCAGTAGAAATGGTGAACACTGGCTCTGTATGTTCAAGAAAAATATAACACAGTAAGAATCCTGTTTTGGAGTGGTGTTTGTTTTAGCCAGAATCTCTTTTATCATTTAATATGACTTGCATGAATCTTAGATCACCTTGTAAGTCACAGTACTGAAGAATTATGGATAGTTCTAATAGTTCCCAAAAATTCTCTCACTTCCTTAATCGCCAGAATAGCTATTCAGAGCCTGGAGCAAATTAGCCTCTTAACAAGTTGAAGCAATAAAATATGACTCAGAGGAATGCACAGAATTTACCTAACTGGCACAGGCAACAGGGAAGAAAAATACCTATAGTAAAAAACTTTCCATCCCTTCCAATGCACTGTGCAGCAAGCATGAAATCCTGATTTCACCCCATTTGCTTCAGTAGTGAAAAGTAAGCCAGATGTCCTTCAGACAGAGAAGGAACTAACGATTACCCTTGCGGGAGTCTTTTTCCCACCTACTGGTATTGTAGCACTTTCGTCTGCAAAATAATGTAGCTTGACGGAGAGAGGAAAAAAGGTAACTAACAAGCATTCTAGACATCATACGATAAACAGTCTTTCAAAGCTCATTAGCTTGGTTGCACATGAGTGGGTCCCACATCAGCTAAGAAATTCCTTATGGAGATTGGGACAGTCTCAGTGAATCTGCAAGATGTACGGTACTCATACTTGAGCAAAAAACTATGATAGGAACTTTCCAATGTACCATATTTTTAAGGTTCAATACAATGGAAAGTAAACTAAGGGTACAAGGTACCATTCTTGGACATCGCACCTGTACAAATTCAAATTGGGAAAGCAATAAAAGACATGAGCTTCCAGAGCCTACCTCTAAAGTCGGTTAATTCACATTGGGAAACTAGACAGTGAACAAGTGATTCAGCAGTGTAACAACGACACACGTAACGAACTGCTTCCATACTTTAATTCCATACTCAAGTCTTGTAAAAGGGCAATTCATTTTAATACAGTTTTGACTACTCAGACTTCTTTTCTTTTCAAAACTTGCACAGATTGTGATTGCTTAAATTAATATAGCTGGAGATGCACAGACTAACCTCTGATCTGGCCACATGGCTACATGATTGTAAAGGTAGTAAGACAAGTGATTGGGAACAAGATCCTTGCCAGAAACACGTAGATCCACTGGGTACCAGTACTCAAACTCTTGCTTCAGTTTATCCAAAGCCTCCTTAGGGATTTTCGTTGCAGGGAATGGAGCTGTCTTAAAGAAGATGTAGTCCCATACCTCCTCCGTCATTTGGCTTGGTCTGTGTATAATTGGCAAATGTTATAAAAAGAAAGGAAGGTTACAGGTTTCTCTGCTAACTGATTTGCTATGATTACTACATACATTTGGTATGATTACTACATACATCATCACTAAACTTGGTTTCATTCTTTAAACTCAACTGCTTTTAATTTTTAAAAAAAAGACCTAATTTTAACATCTGAAAAATAATTTAAACATTTTAAATAATATATTACCAAATATCAGTCGGTAGCTTACCAAATACTCCTAATGAATCAAATGTTGTTTTATTGATTTATTACCATTTTTAAAATATCAAAGCAAACTTGAAGTTTACCCAAGATTAGACATTACCAGAACTATAATTCTAAGATTATCCTTCAGCACATCAAAATTAGATATAACTGATGAAAACAGTGCTAAATTTCACAGCAAGCTTTATTAATGATTGATAACAATTTATTCCTAAATTACCCATTCATCCCTGAAAATCCTGATCTGAAACTAGTGTTGCTCCACTAGTCCTAAAGTCAGAATCTACCATCAGAGTTAAGGTCACACTTACAGATTTCTCTTGTGCATTAACCACATGTCATTAGTGGCTCAAAATAACCTACTTTGTATTTTTTTTTTTTAATTTTCCTTTAGAAATGCAATTTGAATTAACATTTGAATTAAGACATCAAATACAGCAAACAGTTCACATAATGACCTGGTAGATAGTTTTGTTTCTTTTTTTTAAAAGCCATGACTCTAGAGAGTATAGAACATTATCCCTATGATGCTAATTTATCTGTATAATTTCAGTCTATACTTTAAACATGAATGAAACTAACCAACTCTGCTAAGATCTCAGAAAACATGGCAGGAAAATTAATTCTAACCCGGCACCTGACGTTTGTTTTCTTCCAACTTTATAAAGCTAAGGAGATTCTGGGACACTGTTAAATATTCCATTTCTGAATATCTTCTCTGGTTTTATTTATTTCACCACTAAACTTCAAGGTAACATATTTACAAAAAGAGGCAGATAGTACAAATGTACTATTGTTTTATTGGAAGGATCTGCACGTATTCATTAGAAGCAGAACTTTTAAAATAAGTAGAACAAGTGAGATTTATCAGTCTATCAATTTAGCCCACCCTGGTGATCCTGGTAATGATGGTTGAAGTGATGAGAATTTGAAGGCATCTATTTAGATATATTTAATATAGAATACCTTTCAAAAAGAAAGATCTCGCCCTCTATTTCTCAATTACAGATGGCCTATTTTAACTAAAGAAAAGATAATGTCTCTGCTATTCTGGGATGTTTTATCAAGTTTTCAGGCTGATCGACAGTCCTTGGCTTATTGATAGTCTCCTCTCCAATAAGCAAATTCCACCCTACTTAGATTTTCGGAGATAAGCCAGGTTTATTTGTACCAAGGACAATACCTGTACTGAAGGTTCAAAGTTGGGTGGCTATTAATGCAATTAATGTAATTTGAAGATACTGCATAAATAGTCAGGATCATCGGTTCTAATATTTATGACAGGTAATAAAAAAACCATTTAGAGCAGGGGTCTTCAATCTTGGCAACTTGAAGACTTGTGGACTTCAACTCCCATAATTCCTCAGCCAGCAAAGCTTGGAGACCCCTGATTTAGAGCAACGTTTGTGACTGAGGAATCGAATGGAACAAAATCCACATCTTTATGTTGATATAGATTTGTTAGTTTCTGTGGGCCATGACAGAGATATACTCGTGACACAGGGGAGACATAGCCCTTTGCTTTCTTTGAGTTTTGTAGGATGAAATTAAGTAAAACAGTCTCGGAAACATAGCATATATATTTTGCTTCCTATTTCTGGGAAAATAAACCCAAATTTCACTGTTGAATGCAACAGTGTATTTACAAGACAAGGCAACATTTGCAAGGTACTGCGATTACCACACCTTATCACCCCTCCTTTCTCACCTAATGCCAAGTGGAGATTCTCCTTGTCCATTCAAATTATCAGGCTGTAGGAAATGAGCAACCGTATAGTAGGCCATGTAGATAGTAGAATCGGAGAGAGATTCTATTAACCACTGCTCATCCCAAGGCATACGAGTTCCTAGAAGATGGCAAAATATTTTGTTAATTGTTAATCACTGACAACTAATAACCTATCCTCTTGCATTTATGGAAGATATGAGGAGAGGTAATTATTAAAACTATACTTAGTCAATCTCTTACCATATGACATTCTGCTTTATACTAATGCAAAGGCAAACATACTGCTTTCACGGGAAAACTGACTTAAACATGTTTAGGTACTACAGGAATTTATAATGATAACCAAACTCAGTTTTAAATCAATATACTGTAGAAGACAGAAGTCCATGAAAAGTATTCTGTGTTGAAAATTGAGCTGCTCACACAACATATGAGTCTTTTCATAGGTTTTCCAGTTATATAACAATTGGTCAATCATATATAGAAAACGAATAAAACAAAATAATAAAAGCGTCGATTAATAAAACACTATTACTTGCTGATCAATAGAGAAGCTTTGCTACCTAGGCCGTAAGTCCTTGAGCAGGCATGTTCCTGGAGCCAATTCAGGGTGGCTTCAAAATTTTTTCTGGTCTCATCACAAAATCTGCAGAAACCAAAGCTTTAATTACCTATATGTCATACCTGTATGTTAACCCTCCTCCCTGACACAATCCCCACACCTACGTCTCAAGGTTTTTCAGACATTCATGGGTCTGCTGCTTCCAGTTTTTTTCACCATAGTCCAAGTACCTGTGGAAAAAAGAGCCAGATATTGTAGAGAGTAAGAAAGTTGATCTCGACAGAGACAGGCTGGATGCTTTACTAAAGCAATGAATGGAAAAACATGGCTTTATGGCCAAAACAAGCAAAGAGAACTTGAAAGGGTTGTAAAATGCACAAAGGTAGTAATCAATGTTAACTGTGACTTTTACTTTCCTTTCAACTTACCACTGGTCACACAGAGCCACCACACACTCATCTGCAGATCTAGATATAACTTGTTTCTCGGGTTCCATATAAATCATTGCTTCACCCTGAAAATAAGGAAACAGGGAAAGAGGTGGGGGTTATAATGGAAAATAGGAAATCAGAATATGATGATTTTAGCATTCTAATGCTGGATATCGGATGGGGAGGGATGAGATTCTAAAAATCTCTAAGAAGGGATTGCAAGACTGCATGATAATCCCTACTTTCATGGAATCAGTATACTGTACGGACAATAGATATTACACAATGCATTGTGACTTGTGTTTAATTTCCCAGTGGAAAACTTCGGTCATGGAAGTTCTTCTTGAATTCTGTCTTGCTAATCAGTTCTCTTAGGCTGTGCATCTCACTGCACCTAGGAGAGCACAAGACAATCACAAAAGATTTTCATGTCCAAGGCAGTGGAAAAAAAAATCTGTCTTTATATGATAGATCAGATTTCTAACGATGCCTCTTTCCCCCTAGCTGCAAAGGTGCCCAATGTGAACTTCTCTAATGCCTAAATTGAAAAATCTCAAACCATAGAAAGTGTTATAAGAACAGACTACTTGCACGCTTTAATTCAGTTCTCCCCTATATGCAGGTGAAGAGGCATACTCTGCCCTGTATTTCCTTGAGCATGGATGAACATACCATACACGAAAGTTACAAATCTCTACTGCACTGCCCTCTTGTGATTGAAATACGAAAGTACACTTTTGCATAAAAGAAAACCCTATAAGACAAATACCCCAGCTGCACCAGTTTTTAAGGAAATAGCAGCCGGCAGCAGTATTTTAAGAAAAGAGTCTTTCTTAAAACTCAAGAGACTTTATCAAGCCTGGCAGTTTCAGAGATGCAACATAGCTCGCCTTCTCTGGTGCATGTTAAAATATTTTCAAATCAAAAAGCTGCTAGAGGAAAGATTTATATGCAGAAAACAAAACAGCAAACTCTGCTGTACAAAAAACCCATTTAAAAAAAAATTTTTTTTTAATATTTTTAAAAACCCAATTGTTTCTATTTGATTGAATAAGCTAAATGTAATTTATTTTTCCGTTAAAAGAAATACGTTTGATTTCAGGCTACTGGGTAGAGTTCACGGCGCTCTCTGAGCTTGGTAGTTTTTTCTTGCAGTCATTTCACTATCCATCTAGGTCAGGGGTCCCCAACCCCCTGGGCCACGGACCAGGACCAGTACACAGCCTGTTGAGAACTGGGCCACTTAAGTGTCGGGTGAGCATGTGAAGCTACATTTGCACATGTGAAAGATTAGGTTGTGATTCTTATCCCCACTCCAGCTGCTGGTCCACAGAGCTGAAAAGGTTGGGAACTACTGATCTAGTAACATCTTCAGTGCTTGAAGATGCTTTTTGGCAACATCCCCCACTCCCAAACTGGGCTATTTCTCATGCAATTCTATTCCAATAAATCAAGCATTGTTTTGTAGTAACAAACCAGCAAAACTGTGTTAAAAGACCTCAGAATATCAAATGGATTATGGGTTAAAAAAAACCCAGCAGAACTTGATTCCTGCTAACTGCGCAAACATGTCGGCGCAGCTTTCATGGCAACAGTTAAAAAATGATACGCCACTGCCTCTTTCTGGAATACTTTATCCTCCGGCTCTGAGATTTCCTTGAGGTTTAAGTACTAATCAGATCAAACTTGCTTGGTTGGTAAGCCCAGAGACAATTGGCCAGATGCTGCTATCTGCTAAGAAATCAATATATGCATGCACAAACCATGACATACATTGTCGACCATCTTCTTCTGAATAAGCTTCTTGACATCCTGAACTTTCTGGCCTTTGAATCCATCCACAAGCATTACCTGAAAATAATAGTCATTGCAGACGTTAGAACCAGCACTGGCTCATTTAGAATCTGGGTAAGTTAACATGGTGTCTCACCCTCTTCATTCTAAGCAGGGATGTCAAACTCAAAAGTCTACGGGCCATATCCGGCCCATGGGGTGCTTAGATCTGGCCCCCAGGCCCACCCAGGAAATAGTGGACCGGCTCGCGATACCTCTGCCAACAAAAATGGAGTCTGGGCAGGCCGTGCGTGGCCTCTCTGAGCTCCATTATTGCTGGCAGTGGGCTGCAGGAATGATTTGCAGTCAAAAACGGAGCCTGGGCGGTATGTCGTGGCCAAAAATGAAACTTCAATAAGTGACATTGAAATGGCCAGGCCCTCCCTGGCCACACCACAACACAACCCCCTGAGGTCAAACACAACCACGATGCGTCCCCTCAATGAAATTGAGTTTGACACCCCTGTTCTATGAGATGTCCTACTGGGAATGGTGAGTTAAAACTGAATGGGAAGGAGGCAACCATTCACCTGAGCCAAACAGAGCAGAGCAGAAGGAAAAAAAGCCCATGTTTGCTTAGAGGGGTATATGGACGGTGCATGGGCTACAGGCAAGTACACTGGCTAGATTTTGTCTACAGGCAAACAAGTAGATAATTATGTGCCAGCAACCAGAACAGCTTCGCATGTTTGGAGCTGCATCCCCCTCTTCTGCTAGTGCATAACTGCTGGAATGTGTGCTCAGAGATAACAGGGACTTTGGACAGATTTTATATTCTTTAGAAAACTCCACACCTCCCAAGGGTGAAAAAAAAGCCCCCGACTTGTGAAAGGAAGATATGTAAGGCAAGCAAGCAGAAAGGAAAGTGTTTTTCCAGTTCAGTTTAACTTACTCCTTCATAAAATCCTTTCAGGTATACTCTCTCTTTGGCTTCTGCAAGTTTCTCTCTGTCATTCTGACTCTGGATCTTCAGCTCATCACAGACCAGTGGAGCAGAAAGGTGGCCATACCCAGGGATCTCAATGATAGGTATCTGGGAATACAATGCCAGCACAGTGAATCAATCAGTGGTTTTCAATCATGCAAGCAATCAATAATCTTATAGGCAATTCAAGCCCGACTCCTTTAGCCTTGAAAAATGGAACTGCGTTTTATGGTTGATCAACTAAACAAATCTTGTTTTCAGTCCAGTGGGCTAGAAACATAAAAGGGGATGAAGCCTATCCTGCTAATTGTACTCATGTGTAAGAATCTTTAACTTATAGTATGTGGATATATTTCTTCCACCAAATCAGAGTGTTTTGGTTGTTTCTGAAACAAGATAAAAATATTTAGCAGAACTTACCAGTGTTATCTATATTCTATGTAGCAGCCATTAACCCAGTTTCAAAAATAGTATTTTGTGACCACTTTACACAGCGCTTGGTAGCTTAAATATCTCACGCTCTACTAACTTGCATGCTCTAATGGATCCAGGGCAATGACGGCAACAACAGCCTCTGCCTGTCCCTTTCTAACGGATAGTTTCAATTTGCGCAACTTGAGGATATGAAGAGTTTCTTTGCAAGAGTGAGAAGTCTAGGGTCCTATCTGTTGTCAGTCTGCCATCAAACAAAAATGTTTTTATCAGAGCAGACATTTGACCTTTGAGTTGCTTTGCCTGCCAAATTAAATGTTAACTGAATAGCTACTGTTACTTTACTTTTACTGATAGCTCACTGTGTGGCTTCTTAGCTATTTTCTTAACAGATATATTACTTATTATTTCAGTTGCATTATTATATCTAGTTATCCTGAGTTTTTTGGGAGAGATAGGGAGAGGGAAAGAGGGAGAGCGAGAGAGAGAAAGGTGCATGTTTAATTAGCAAATGAATTTATTTTCATTTCTTTCCATTTTCAATCTTGCACTGAACGTATACCATTCAGCCTGTGCCTACAAAACCTGGTTTCCCAGAGGAAGTTAATATATAGTTAAGTGAATAATGAGTAAGTACAGATTTCTAAATTAGTTCAATTTCCTCTACTCACAACAGAGATTAAATTATAATCTGACTACAGTATCTGGAATATTGGGCAAACCCAGCCCCAAAACTGAATGAAAGCAAAGAGAGGGCTTCTAAGACATTGTGCAATGGAACGTTTCTCTTTAAAATAATGAATGGAGCTGTCTTATTCCTTTGCCTATGGGTAAAATCAGGCTGTCAGGATTTACAACAATTCTCAAATCTCTTTTGACTTTGCTCATTTAATTGGAAAAGCAACCCAGCATTTCAATTGGGCAAAACCCTTCATGAACTGCTAAATTCCTTGCAGTTATTCTTGTGCCACTACAAAGCTATACTCATGGGAATTTTCCACCCAATAATCAAGAGTGCTCAATGCTTACAATAATCTGGTGCATTAAGTTAAGCACATGCCGAGTTAACAAGAAGCATTTCCAAAATAAATAAAAGCATCAGTGCTAAATTCAAGCCAATCAGTTTCTCAGGAATCTTGTTTCTCAGACTTCTGGAATTGTTTTCAAAAGCAAGCGCTGTTTGTCAACCCTGATTTAACTGACTACAAGCTGGGGAATAAATGGCATTTCTTCCTATCTCTTCTAGATATAGATTTCTTCTGTTTTGATAATGAGCCCCTCCAAAATGCCAACTTAATGCAAGATTTAGCAGCTGAAATGTGTTAAGAAAACAGCAAATAGATATCACATCAGTCCATTACATTAATTGGAAGATACTATTGGTATTATTTCACCAATACTTAGCAGACTTACAACTCTGATTGAAATAATTAGAAGCATTTAGCAGAAAAAAAAACACCTATAGCAATCATTTCCTTCTGCACTTACAGGTTCAAAAGGCAGGACCATTTCATCTTTAATGCCATATTTCCCTCGAAAAGCCTATGAAACAAAATACCACAGATCAGATCCACAAATCCTAACCTGAAGAGATGTTTGTTCCTTCTGCACAAACTGACTGATTAACACCAGCCACCTGTACAAAAGCCTTTCACCAATTTATAAAATCCACAGATCAATTGGGAAACACATCCTTAATGCAAGCCTTTATACAAAAGCCAAGAACCATTTTAAATAGGCACTTCTAAGCTCTTCTACAAAGTGATTTTTCTAAACAAGAATGAAGAAACTTCCAATGCTTTTTAATATTATTAATAGATCTTTATTCCACCTTTTTATATATTGTACTCAATTCAAATTTGTTTACAAATATCAGCCTGTTGCTCCCCAAAGCCTCATTGTATCGACCTCAGAAGAATGAAAGGCTGAGTCAACCTTGAGCCCCATCAGGCCGTGGGCAGAATTTGCCTGCAATACTGAATTCTAACTACTGCACCATCCCGGCTCTTAATATATAGTTGTGTTTGCTTAGCAAAAAGAATTTCATATAGATCCACATATACCTATTAAATATATACTATGTAAAAAGATAAATGTATGCCAACAACACTAGGTGCCAATACATTCAGAGATTCTCAATGATTCTTAAGATTCTCACCGGTTTCTTCTTTAAGTCTTTCAGGGCTGTGATGTCATCTGGAGCATCAGATGGTACACTTGTAACCACTCCAGTACCTTACAAAGAACAGTCAAGAAGCATAGAACAATACATAGCTAGGACAGAATTTGCACTAAATGTGAACTCAGCAAGGGGGAGAATTGTACATTTTAGCTTTGCCTTGTGGTTACACAGATTCTCCTTAATCCTCATAGTGAGGGTAATAAATCTGACAACGTAAAGGAACTTTTATCCATAAATTTAGAACCTTGAAAAAAATGATGGTTTTAAATTATATGGACTCCCCAGTGTATGTTTCATCCATCATTACAATGATCAAGAATATCCACATGACTGTATTCATAGGACTGCATGTGGAATCCTATGGACCCCTTTATGCACATTTTCCCCATACATAATAGCTATATAAAACCAATATATTTTAGCAGTAACCAAAATACATGCTCAAATAATGAATAAAATGTGGTTACTACCAATTATAGGCACCAGATTATAGATGGACTATAATTCTTCATTACTAGCACAAGAAAGATCATATTGTAAAAGAGAACATGTGGATAACCTTAAATCAAAGTAAAAGGACACAAGAAAATAGGAGTCACTTTGATAGGGTACTTTCATATGTTCATAAAGAATCCCAAGATTTTAAAGGAGACAAAATACAGTATTATTTTATCTTCTTGTTTTAATGAATATACATAAGAGCTAGTATTCCTCTTATGGAATCCTTACAAAAGATCATTTTGATCGAAAGAGGAGAAACAAGATACTGCAGGAAAGTTTACTTTGTGCAGATATTGGTCTCTGGGCCAATATCTCTAGTAATCAATAGAAAGATAAAACTTTTCTCCTGTAAAAAGTAAGTGCTAAAATGCCATGGTTTTTACCTTTATCTTCCTTAATAGTCAACATTGGAAGAGCATAGATAACTTTGTAGGATGTCAGAGGAGCAGAAAGGGCAGCGCCAAGAATCTCCTACAGAGAAAGAACATTATGTTAAAAGTAAGGGAATATGGGATATGTCTCTGTTTGACATATGCCAAAACATTTCACAACTGAAGAACTTCCAAACTGGGAATGCTGCTTTAAATTTGAAATCATGGTTCAGTGTTCAAAACAGATTGTTCTGATCATTTGAGCTTATTTCAAGGCTCAGAGTTCTAGAACAGCTTTAGATGCACTATAGTTGAAACGCATAGCATTAGAACTGAGGAAGCCTTTTGGATGAAAAGCAAAATGTTTTCAAGGGGAAAAAAAACCCAAGAAAGTTCAGTTGCCTTTTGGAAAAGTACCTTTGGGACAAGCACGACCTGGATGTGTGAGAATCTCCACAGACATTAGAATCTATGCAGGTAATCCTTGACTGACAATAATTTCTTAACTGGCCGTTACATTGGCATTGGAAAAAGTGATATAGGGCTGTTTTTCACATTTACCGGTCATGTGATCACTTTTTTCAATTTTCTGACTAGCAAAGTCAATGGGGAAGCCAGACTCTCTTAACAATTGTGTTACTAACTTAACAACTGTTAAGAAAAACCAAAATGTTGGGCTAAATTGTGGTCACAAGTCGAGGACTACCTGTATTGTATATTAAAGCAAATCTAAAGATCTCAGAATCTGCTTCATTTTTAGCTAGAAGATCCTTATTGGAAGTAACGTTCACAAGATACTCACTTCTCCCATCATCTCTTTCACAACAGGTACCACCCCATTGGTTTTTGTGAAGCCTTGGTAGGACATATTCCTGGCTGCCCTCTGTGTGCAAATAAAAATATCCCCATTCCGAGTCTCAAACCCAATGTATTTCATATCAGGCCGAACCCAACAATTAGTCTGCCCAAACATGGTTTCTGGTCTCAAAGTAGCAGCTACCAAGAAGACATTCTTTCCTTTAAGGCCACTGTAAAAGAAAGAAGGGCAGTTTAGAAAAATATACTTAAACAAAAGTACACTTAAGAAATAAAAACAAATAGCTAAATAGTATTTTCTACAATCTATGCCAGTGTTTCTCAACCTTGGCGACTTTAAGATGTTTGGACTTCAACCCCAGCAAAGCTGGCTGGGGAATTCTGGGAGTTGAAGTCCAAACATCTTAAAGTCACCATGGTTGAGAAACACTGATCTATGCCAACATACTTTGAAACATTTGCTTAGTGTGATCATCCCAAAGTGCATCACTAAATGTTTATGGAGATTCTCAATCGCTCAGATCATGATTGTCCCAAAGATGCTTTTTTTCCAAGAGGCAACTGGACTTTCTGTTTTTTTCTTTGAAGATGTTTCGCTACTCATCTCAGCTCGGAAGCTGAAGAAGCTTCTTGAATGAGAAATGAAAAATCTTCTAAACAAAAATAGAAAGTCTCTTGAAAAAGCGTCTTTGGGACATATATCTTATCCATAAGCTATTCCTCCTAAGTTTGCAATGAAGCTTACTCACTTATGGAGACTCCCCTCTTCTTTTTCCAATTTTTGCACAAGGACAATTTTTAAAAAGACAACACATCTTTGACTTATAAGAATGACTTTTTATTGTGTTCACTTTGTAGAGGAATAAATACAGGGAAGTCACTATATCAACAAATTGAAAATCCAAACCCCCCCAAAAAAGTGATAAAAATGTTCTTCCAAATCCATCTAGTGCCGTGATGGTGAACCTATGGCATGGGTACTACAGGTGGTACGCAGAGCCATCTTGGTGGGCACACAAGCTGTTGGCCAACTTACCTCCAGCTAAGCATACACATACGATTGCACATGCATGCATGCATGATTGCAGAGACCCAGCTTGTCTTCTGGCACTCACTGTGCGTGCATGGAATTGCAGCAGGAAATCCAGCTGGTCTTTGGAGCTCTCCTGTGCATGCACAGGTGATTGCTCATGTGTGCGTGAGTGCCTACCTGCAGCATGCGTGCACTGCACATGCAAAAGTTGCATGCATGTGCAGATGGTACAGTTGCATATGCAGCGCGCACAGACGAGCCGCACGCAAATGCGGATGGCATGCGCGAAGCTCCTACTTTTCAGCACTCAGTAAGTAAAAGATTTGCCACCACTGATCCAGTGCATTTTTCCATGTAACCTAAATCACCATCTTTTCTAAAGAAAGCCACATGCAGAGATCCAAGAATATCCAAGCATTTATCTTGATCAAACTCCATATTGTCAATACAACCTGATGCATTTGTTAAGGCTATTCAGTACAGTGGAACTGATTTCCAAGTGCCTTTAATTGCAGATCAATAGATCTTTTCAACTTTTCTAATGTTGAATGCCACAAATAAGACTCAGGAAAGCAAAACCTATTCCTCTTTCAGTAACTGATATCCTGTGGTATCCTGTCCTCTATGTGAAAATTTCTACTTAACTGATCAATCTACGTGACATAAATTAATCTAATCTTAATCTACTTCATCAACAACCAAAAAGCCACACATATTTGAACACACTTTTAAAATCTTTAATTTGTGTTTCCAATAAACTTTCAGCTATCTTCTTTTATTCCACTAACATCAGTTATCAGTAATTATGCCAAGGCCTACCTTAATTTCAGAGGGTAAGGCTCCATCACCTTCATTTTGATTAGTGTGTATTCTTGAGGTCCCACACCCTAAGAGATAATATATAAATAATTGTGTCACTTTCATTTGTAATCTCTTAGAACTGCTCAGTCAAACCAGTCTTTATATGCTAGACTAAAAACAAAATCACTAGAGTGATTTGTGTATTAATCAGATCTTTGTTTTTATTTATTATTGTGACTTGCCTAGGATCATTATATGATATAGGTGGCCTTGTAACTTGTGTAAATAACTAAGTAAATACATTACTTGGATTGAAAGAGAAAAGTGCGCTTCAGAGTCAAGATGGGAGTGGAGAGGGGAAGTAACTCAGGTAATACCTGTTGGCAACTCCTTAAACCATCCACATCTTTTCCCAGAATCACACGGCCAGTTGAAACAGTTGCAGACAGATGCTATATAGTATATACATTTCAAGGCATCTTATTTTTCTTTAACATGAAGCATTACATACTGTAATCCTGGTATCAATAACAAGGACAGAATCTAGTTGGCACTTTCCCAACTAGAAAATAATGCAAGAAATTGGCAATTCTATGGAAATCTAGTATAAACAAACTGCTGGTGTCACAAAACCAGAGGCTAGTGTCCAAGCTTTTTGAGAAGCTTGGGTGCCTAGGTGACCTTCCATTTTTATTCTCTCTGGAAATCAACTCACAGTTCCAATTTACAAATAACTTTTAAAATTATCTTTCCTAATTCTACTATTTGTATCCCGATACTATAAAAAAAGTTATTGGATCACTGTCAACTCTCCTTACAATTATACATCATCTTCTTGGCAATGATCTACAAGAAGCTGCCGTTTGTTTCTTCTGAAATACTTTTTCAATTTGGGACTCCTGGTACCTGAGATTCTGGCACGTACTAATCAAGTTGGACACCTTGGCTTTTTTTGGGGGGGGGGGGGGCGGGGGAAGGAGAGATACTAAGATTGGGTAGAAGTTGTCTGCTACTATTGATTTTGATTTCTAAGTTCTGTCTAGCTTCCTTCAGTTTTCTATTTAGGTGTTTCAGTCAATTGGATTCCTGTATAAAATTGGGTCCAAACTCAACCACTTAAAGAGAAAATGCTTCCCGGAAAGAATCAGACAGTAATGAAAGAGAGCAGGGAAGCCATTTTCCTGATCTTCCTCTTCCCTCCTGCTTTCTGGTTTTAATCTCCAAGGTCAACTTATTAAAACTTAGCCCTATTTTTTTAATTACCTCCCCTGTTTGTCTGTCATGATCCATGCAGGGTTGACCATCTTTTGGTGAATAAATAGTATACCTGCAAGATAAATTAAGTCATTGTTAAAATGTGTGTACCTACCGGTACTAGATACTGAACAGGGAGTATTTTGCATTTTGTTAGTGCAATTGAACATCCATGCCAGGTAGTCTCCTACTATGCAAACTAATTCCAAAGAAAAATGGTGCAGGAGCATCATTCTTTGCTTTTCATTTCACTTTCCTCTCCCCAGAGAAGTCATAAGGGGAGCCACTATAAGTAATAATGTTGTACTGAATTGGGTACTTATACTAAGTACCTTTAGCAGCCATACATAAAATGGATGTATTACATTCATAACAATTTTAATATTCTCTGAAATGTGTTAATCAGAACTATAAGAAACTAGGAAAGAAAAGTTGGAAAGTTATTGGCTCTTTGCCGATTGCCCTGAAAGGGGCGGTGGTGAGGCCCCTCCTCAAGAAGCCGTCCCTGGACCCAGCCCTGTTATCTAGTTATCGGCC
>JAEANM010000992.1:0-30452 GCA_017656035.1 Myanophis thanlyinensis
GGTATATAAATCAAATAAATAAAATAAATCAAAAATAAATCAAATAAATAAATAAATTGTGCATAGGCCAGGAGCAAGTTTCAGTTGGTGGTCATTGCTGTAGCTCAAAGAAGCAGATCCCAAAGGTTAATAGGGGCATTAATCTGAAATCAGTTTGGAACTGTAATGCCTCCCTGCTGTCTACAGACTACTAATAACCCTAATGTGACAAGACAAAGCTTGACTTACTGGCTTCTTTTGCCCTTCCTTAGAATGGCCGCCCTCAGGCTTCTGCCTGTGTGTCTCACAGGGCAACAAAGGCCACGGTTACTGGTTGGGGGGGGGGGAACGACGGCCTGGGGAGCAAGCGATCCACTTGAAGTGGAAAGGCTCTTTCTTCAGTAGGCAGGGAACCTGCTTTGGGATTTGGGATCTGACAGGAAAGGAAAAACCAGAAGAAGATGGATGGTATCCATTCCTGACCACAGGGGCATGAGAGTCAGCATGGCCCTTTCCCATTAAGCCTGTGCCACAAAAGGAATGCCACAAGGTCCAGGGCCAGGCAGGGCAGGCTTTTATTTTTGCAGTCAAAGTGCCCCTCCCCGTGCCAGAGAAGTCACCAAACTGGGGGTCCGGACTGGGAGGTAACAATGGCAACAGCCCAAATGCCCAAGACCATAGTTGGTGATTTGGGGCTTTGTTCTATTTTGGCTCAAGACTGATCTGGGGAACAAACTAAATCTAAAGTTCCCTGAACATGCTCAAGCCACTCCTGTTTATTTATCTGATTCGTGCACAGTGGTCCTTCTCACCACAGCAACTCTGGGTGGCTAATAGCACATAAGAATAAAACGTCTGCAAAAATAAACAATTATGTTTGACCCAAATGCATTTATACATACATAGAAACTTAATCTCATTGTATTTGGACACTAAACAATCATTCACTTCACTATAAAACAATAAAGTGTAAAAAACAATGAAGTGAATTAATTCAATGTTAACTTTGGGATTGGATATTATACATTTGACATTATATACAGATTGGGATTAAAGTTTTGATGTTTTGTGCCAGGAAGGAACTGTCTATTTGGATTTCTTTTTGGAAGAATATTTTAACATATATTAAGTAGATGGTTGTGAAAGTTTTCAAGTTACATTTGTTAATGTTATTTTGAACTACATTATGAAACTGTGGGACCTGATCACGGGTGTTTCTGAAAGGTTTATTTGTTGTGCAGAATAGCCAAGAGAATTATATTGAGAGATTGGAAAAGTGCTCAGTAGCAAATATTATATTAAGGAAGTGTGACATCCATTTTTGAAAAGGCTGTTTTCCTCATTTTGTGAATACTATTTCATAATTAATTTGTTGAATATTACAGGGTTGTTTGTTTTTTTGCATGTTTTGTATGCTATGGGGATTTCGGGGGGTATTTCTCTTTTAAAATTTAAATTATTTTTTTTGAAGAGGAGGAAGAATTGTGGTAAAAGTCATTTGCCAGAGCAGCCTATGAAAAGGAGCCCCCAATGCAGATTGGGCTCCCCTTCCTGCCCTTGTTCAGCACTCCCCTTCAGGCCAAACCGCCTTGGAAAAAACGCCCTTTCTTGGCAGGGGAGGGGGCTGTGGGCATCTCTAGGCCAAAAGGGCCCAGCTGAGCTGGCCACCCAGGGCTCCAGGAAGTCCCTCCCCTCTCTAGCTTCTGCCTGTTTCCAAATAAGGGCACAAGCTTCAGTGGCTCCACTGTCTGCTGGACCAGCTATGGCAGGGAGGGAGGGCCTGGCCCCGCTTCCCTTTGCAAGCATCTTCCCTCCCTCCCCTGGGGAAAGGATCCCCCTCCCTCCACCCTGGCTTGGACTGAGGCAAGCAGTAGCTGGCACAGATTGATTTGCAAAGACAGTAATGGCACAAGGGGGTGGGGCGGGAGCCTCATGGGGAGCCATATGTGCACAGACCTCTGTGGGGCCTGAGAGAAGTCCTCCTATAGCCAGATAACGCTGGAAAATCCAGAAGCTCCAGGGAGGGCTGGAGAGGACTGTTGCAGACCCAGTTTCAGGCAGGTGGGCTGAACGTGTGAGATTCCCCACTTGCTGGCAGACCACACAAACCCCGCCCCTCCGCAGGAAGGAGGAAGCACAAAGTGCTGTTGGTCCCCTGAAGCAGCTTCTAACCCAGAAATACCCTTCTCTGGGTCTCAGATAGGGGCAGGAAGCAGGACTCAGTGCCTCTGATTATGGGGGTTGTCTGAAACAGGGAAAGGCTGGCTGGGGTCAGAATGGGACAACTTGCCAGGGACAACTCGCTGTGGGACAACTTGCTGCAGGACAATTTAACTATTCTATTTAAATAGTTAAAATAAAAAGTATTTTAATTTTTGAAATTTACATTTCATTCTGTCCCTCCTTTTGCATCCTTTAATGATTCTATTCCACTATTTCTTTGCTATCAGTGCAACTCTTGCCCTGCAGGGAGTTGTCCCACAGTAAATTGGCCATGGAAGTTGGCCATGGCGAACTGTCCTAGACCCGGCTGGAGTCACAGCTGCGAGACTCAAGTAAAGCCTGCTGCCTTCACCTCACCTCACCGGCTACAGGGGGACTGCTGAGGAGTGGCTTAGGCAAGGAAGCCGTTTCTGAGTTTTCATGGCTCTGGATAGTCAGGTAGACTGTGCCCAGCCAGAAAAAAACTTAGCCAAGAGCATGCAAACATAGACGCAGCTTCTGGGAAATGGCCACAAAAGTCCAGAGAGCTTCACAGAGGGCAAACCCTATCCTGGCTGGGTTCTTTCTCACAAGGGTCCCAGTCATCCTAAGGTCCCGTCTCTCCCATCCCTCTCTGGCAGAGGCAACAGTTGAGCTGGGGGGCAGAGCACTTTATTGTGGGGAGGTGGCCCAGCAGAGCCCATCATCCATCAGAGAGAGAAGTTCAAAAGGGCTCAGGAGACCTTCCCGGCAGGGTGGAGGTGGCTGTAGCCATGGAATCAGTCTGTCCTAGTGGAGGCAGGGAGATGGCAGCAAGTTTTTCCAGCAGCTCAGCCCTCTGTGCAGCTCTCCAGCACCATGGTTACTGTGGGACTTTGGGGCCCTGATCCATGTTCCTCTGGCTGCTGGGACTTGTCCGGCGGAGAACATGTTCTGTTCGGAGGCCCCTCAGCTTCTCCAGCAGCTCTCTGATGAAGTCCTGGGGAGATGGGGATGGGGATGAGGTTGAGTCCCACCATTCTTCTCCAGTAAGGTGAAGAAGATGTCTGGCACTGGGAGAACCCCTCCAGGAAAGGGATCTCCCTCCAATAGGGACACCCAGGATTAAGAGCAACCAGATCCCTAGGAATTGCAAGGGAGTCTCCTCAGGGAGTCATGGGGTGGGAAGAAGGTCAGGGAGCCCAAAGGGTGAAATGGTGCCATTCCTGCTTTCACAGCAGCTGGAAGTGGGGCATCTGTTTGGGAAAGCAAACCCCACCCTTGGCAGACATGCACATTCCACAGGACCCAGACCAAAGCCAGTGATTTCTGCTGCTCAGACAGTGGACACCCACCTCCGTGTTGTTGTGGCATGACTCCAAGGTGCCCTAGAAAAAAAATTACAGTGAGGAACAGCCCCAAAGGATGGGCAGCCCAGCATGTATTTGTCTGGCCCTTTTAATTTCAAGCTGTACTCTTGAACTAAGCAGGAAAATCTCTTCCATGGCTCAGATCTAATTCATAGCCTTCTCGACCCCGTTCCCTTTTCTTATCCTATTGAGATCCTAATTTCAATTTATTAACAAAATGGCATGGCCTAGGCTAACTCTACATTAGGTATGCTTATTAGCAAATAGTGCAGAGTGAGATGAACCTATGCATCATTCTTGATGCTCAGAAATTAACACCAATGTTAAATGAGCATTAATGGTCATTTGGTTCTGAAAAAGAGCTTCACCTCTTAGAGCAGCAACCTCTTCAGAATTTGTGTGCAGTGGCGCTCTTTGTCTGCATAAGAGCCCGCTGTTCACTCTACTGCTTGCTCTATTGTAATGCTGCAACTGCTTTGTCCCTGCCAGGTTTATAAACTCAACAGCTTACCTGTAATTTCTTGATTCTCTCCTCATCTGCATCCATCTCCAGGAGATCATCAATATTGACTTCATCTGGCATCTCATCTTCCTGCCACAAAATCAAAAAGGGTCAGGCTAAGGGGCTCTTGGAACAAGAGTTAGGAACGTGAGCTATGAGGTCTCACAAGAGGAAAACTTTTTGACACTAGTCCAGGCTCTCTGACTTGCACAGCTCTTCAGTGAAACATTTCATAGTTAAAAAACATCTAGAATGACAATGTTTTCAAAACCCAGACCCACCATTATCCCCCTTTTTAGGCAAGAGGAAGAGCATCCCATTCCAGCAACATCCCAGAGACGTGGCTGCTGCTTTTCCTGGGAGCGTAACTAACCTTATCCTATTGCTTCTATTCTGCCCACCATGCTATAAGTAATTGGTCCAATTAGAAGAGCCTTGTTCCATTTGTAACTTTTAACAGAATAGCAGACTTGGAAGGGACCTTGGAGGTCTTCTAGTACAACCCCTTGCTCAAGCAGAAGATCCTACACCATTCCAGACAAATGGCTGTCCAGTGTCTTCTTAAAAGCCTCCACTACAAAAAACTTTATCTGCAACCTCCCTGTAATATGCAGGGGGGAAGTGGATAGTACTGTTGTCCCTCACACCAAGAGGCCTGTGGCTCAGAGCATCAACCTACCACCATGTTTCAGCCCCGGGCTTGCTTCCCCCAGAAGAGCTGGCCTGGCAGCTGAGCTGCTCCCCTCCCAGACTCCCTGGGGAGGCAAAAAAACAACCCAGATGGTAACTCGCTCCTTTCATGGGAGGATTGGAGATGTCTCTTTTATAGCTAGGCCAGGCTCCCCACCCCCATCCCGAAGAATCCTTTCTAGGCAAGGAAAATGTCAACAACCAGAGGCGGAGATGCACATTCCTCCCTAGGAAAAAGAAGAGGAGAAGGAGGAGGAGGAGGAGGAGGAGAAGGACGATGACCCTTCTCAGCAAGCCCATCTGCCACTTTTTCTGTGAGCCCAGGCAAAGTTGGCCACATTTCCAAGCCAAGGTGTCCTGGGGCCAGAAAGAACCTTGGAGCAGCTAACAGTCCCCGGGTAGCTGAGAATGCAGCTCCCATCATTCTGGTCTGAATTTGATAGGAGCCGATCTCTTGCTCAGTCTGCTCCAAGGCCCAGATGGGGTCTTCCCATGTATTGAGTAAGGAGGCCATTTCTGAATTTGCCCTCGAGAAAATTCCAGGGCGCAACTATCTGGTTCTTGGAAAGACGGTGAATGGGGTGACCAAAGGCCCAACCCCGCAGCCCCCTTTCCATATTTTTGAGCACAGCTTGGCAGTTGCATAAGCCTCTCTCCTGGCCCAGAACCAGCAGCAACTTTCAGCCTCTTCTTGAGCCTTAAAATCCCACGGAGCAAACCAGCAGCAAGCACCCTTGTCTGCTCGAAGGAAGGCCGCTGCAACTAAAGTACCTCCTGGCAGTCTTAAAGGCAGATGTGCCTCCCAACAAGGCAGATGGCTCCCCAGTCCCTGAGGAGCACTTGCAGCTGGGAGGGGAGGGAGGAAAGGGGGTCCCAAGCAGCCTTAACATTAACCCCATCATGGCCTCGAGGAAACCAGTTCAGAATTGAAGGCGGGCCGGCCTGGCTCTCTTCCACCAGGCCAGGAAGCTGAGCGAGACCGCAGCTGCCGTTGGCCACAAAGGAGTCGCTCTGTCCCAGTTGGGCCGGTCTGGACGGGGCGGCAGCGGTCCCCCCAAAGCACAAAACCAAGAGTCCTCTCGCCCAACCCGGCGTCCCCTCACCCGTCCTCGGTACAATTCCTCCAGCCGGCCGTCGATCCACTTTTCCGTGTCAAGGCGCCGCTGCAGTTCTCGACGGTCATACTTAACCGTGACTCGCGCCTGGCGCCTCTGGATGCCCGGGCTGGCTGTCCTTTCCGCGCGGCTGCCTCCAGGAGAGAGACCGGTAGCGCGGGCTGGCGACGCACGCCCCAAGCGCCTCCCCACCCGATCCGCAGCCATCGTTCGTTCCGCCAGCTAGACGGGGCGTCCGCCGGTTTCCCGCGCCTTATAGCAGCCGGGGCGGAGCTCTGCCTTCCAGACCCTCCCTCGGGGTGGGGGGCCGTTTTGCTCTGGGGGCAGAGGCGGGGCCCAAATGGTCTCCCGACCGTTCTGGCGGGCAGGATCCGGTCGACTTCGCGGGCCCCCCTTTTCCAGAGCTGCTTCTTCTGCGCTGCTGCTGGGAAGGGGCCCTGCGGCTTCGGGCTCTAATCACCTTCCAGCAATGCGCGCTCGTCTGACCGCTTCCCCCTCCTAGCCCTTTTCACGTTTTCTGAAGTAACGCCGGTTACTAAGATTTGGGCCTGGCATTCCGCCAGCTGTTAGTTCCCCCCCCCCCTTTAGATGTGTGGCCAGCACGGCCCTTCTCTCCTAGCGCCGGTCTGCGAAGGGCTTGCCTCCGAATTTCCTCGCCTGTTTCTAGTCCCACCTCTAGGAAAAGTCGGGGTTTGCCCCTTCGAGTTGCTGCCGCCAGACAGGGCAAGAGCAGGTCAAGCAACGCTGCTCTGCTTGGGTGGTTTGATTCGGACTCAAGCGGAGAAAGCTGCCTGCAGCGTCCTGGAGCGGCTTCATCGCTCCGCTGTCTCGGCCCCAGCGGGACGCCCAGCCGCCCCTTCCTTCTAGCCCTCTCGCCTGGGCCGTTCTGTCATTATGCAAGTACATTCATCGAAACCACAGCCCGCCCCTCGAACCTTCCAAGAGGTGTGACTGCTTCAGGAAGCCTCCCTGCGGCTGGGGCTAACGCAACCACGGCCTCCCTGACCACGTCGCGCTTCCAACACAGCGGCTTTCCGAGTGCGAAAGGGGGCTGCAGGACCCCAAACCGCGCTTCGGCAAAATGTAAGCTGGAATGCTGAAGAAAGAGGGGGAAAGGGGCGAAGGGAAGTGGCTCCGCCTTTTACTCCGGGCCGATCCCAGCACGCTCTGTCCAAGTCGGAGGATGGAAGCCGGCGGACGAGAAACGGAAAGCGCATGAGGCTTCCCACAGAAGCCATCCCGGAACTTGGCAACCGCGAGCGGGAGAAGAAACCGGGAGCAGCGGTCCGGACCGTAACTCCGTCCCGACTGCACCTGCCGAATCTTCCGCCTTCGCCTTGCAGGTTTCTCCATCCGGGACTATCCTACTTTGCAACCGGTGGGGCGCTCCAGCACCACGTGATTGCCACGCAGCTTATGCAAAATAGGTGGGCAGACAGGTGCAATAGAGATAGACGTCGGCCCCCGTGATTGGCGGCCGGAGAGCGATGGGCGTGGCTCACCTGCGGGGTTCGGCGGCTGTTGCGGCCCAGCGGGCAGCTTAGTCCGGGAGGACGGAGCAATGAGGCGCGGCAAGAGTCTGGCGGTGTTGATCACATTGGCGGCTGCGATGGCGGCCGCAGAGTCGCCGTCAGGTAAGAATTCCCGCTCCGTGCTGCTCCCCTGACCCGGCCTTGAGGAAGAGGCGTTCCGCCCGTCCCTTTGTAGCTTCAAATACGGTGGCCAGGCTCGGTTGCGGGTCGTTGGGACGGTTCCTGCGCTGTATTCGGGCCTGTGCCAACGCCCTGTGCCTCTCTTGGGCGCTCCGTCCGGTCTCTACAGCGCAAGCTGGGTTTGACGCGCCTCACCCGAAAAGATCGGCCGGCTCCGGCTCGTTTTAGCCCCCACTTCCCTGCCCTGGTTGTCGGGGGTCCTAAATCGGGTGTGTGTGTGTCAAGGGAAACGCCTTTCCCAGCCACGTTTGGTTCTGGGTGTGGGAGATGAGGCCTCCTTTCTGCCTGGCTAGATGGGCACTAGTTCCCCTGGGCTGGATGTGCTTCTGAAGCCAGGTCTGGATCGCTTACCGGACTGCCTTTGTCCTGCTCTGCTAGAGGGGTGGGCACTGCCAGATACGAAGATGGCAGCCTCTTGCCAAACCTCTCTTGTGCCCATAGGGGCTTTAGGCACCTGTTGGATATGTTGTCCTGGCTGAATTCCCCCATTGGGCTTCTTGTCTTCTGGCAGGGTTGGGGGCACAAGAAAGCATTTTCCTGGGCTAGAGCCAGCGGGGTGGGTGGGGGGTGCCTGCCCGTCTGATGAACTCCCACAGATGAGAGGATGTTCCATGAAATCTGATCTGGTGGGATGGGCCAACCAGCCCTGAACCAGTTCAACCTGTTTGGGTGAGGTCTACAACTTGTCCCTGAGTCACCTGCCTCCCCGCCATTGTCCGCTAGAGGAAGTGGGTGCCAACTGGACTTCCCGTAAGAAAATGCTCTTGCCACCCGTCCAGTCTCTGCCCTTGCTGACATTGCTTCTGTGCCCTTGGAACCACTAAAGGGAGGCAGTGGGTGCTTTCACTTGCCTTTTTTACAAGGGCCAAGTGGCCGAAGGGCAGACCCCAAACTTGGGCCAAAGAGAAGGAGGAAGCAGAACGCTCTGTCTGAAGTCAAGAGCTGAGAGTCTTCCTTGCACTTTCTCTTCTGTGGGAGGTTATGGTGAGCCAATTTCTGGCTCCTTGCCAGCAGCAATCTCACAACCTGTCCAATTATTTCTGCACAAAATCTCTAATTCTGTTCATCTGAAACATGACCAGTTTAGCCCCTTGCAACATTTCATTCTGGTCAGCCATAAACTAGAGGCGCTTATAACCATGACATAATTATATGCCTAAAATTCCAAACCCAATCAGAATTAAGGAGGCTTTCAAATTAATCCAAGGTGGATTTGGACTCTTTTTAATTTAGATTCTGACCTAAAACTAGTGCAATTACGGAGAAAAGTTTTGTATGCATCTCTCAGTGAAAAGACCTAGAGAATTGCAGTTACAGTGCAATAAATCCCACACCAAGCAACACATGTTGCTGAATGAGATTCTCCTCTGCTCTCCAAAGATCTCACCCTCACATAACCCTAACCCTCACGTCTTTCCCCATTTTTGCCCCTGGAAATTGCTCCCCCTGCAGATTTTATTTCCAGGTAACTCCAAAAGCTAACTACGGGGTTCTGATCTCTTTTCCTTTTGTGGGTCCCTGGGGAGATAGGAATCTGCCCAGACACTGTATTTGCAAGACTCGAGACTTAGACCTCGGAAATGGAGTGCTTGCAGGACATCAGCCAGAGGGAGGGATGGAGAAGAGCTGCATTTGAGCCTGCCCTGCTCTGAAAGCCCTCCATCCCCCAGCTACACAGTGGGAAACGTGGCCATACCAGTTTGCTGGACAATTTACACTGCAGCTGTGGCACACACAGACCACTTTGTGATGGTCAGGATCCTGTGGGATTTGCTTATGCTGGTGAGCAAGGAAAGTGATCCAGAGGCAGCGTTCCTTTCCTTGGCCGGCTTCGCCAGTGGTGAAACCCAGAATCTTAGGGCACTGTAGTCTTCCCACTCGTACCCGCCCTCCAAAACAGCAGCTGTTTCTGACAAAGAAGTTATTTCAATTCAATTTCAAATTTTCCACTCTCCTGGGACAAATGGTCATGTGCACTGACAAGGACCTTCCACTAGAAGAGCTTCCTACAATCAGATCTAGAAAATACTTTAAATCTTCAGTAGCAGAATAAAAATGCAGGGCACCTATTCATCTGCTCTGAAAAGTTCACAAATGCCAGCCCTGCCAATACCTGAAGGTGTATATTTAAGTAAAGCCAAGAAAGAATTTTCAGAGTTTGAGTTTTGAATGCCATCCCCTCCAGGTAAAGTACCACCATGATTGCTCTATGAAGGCAAGTTGACGTGCACAGAGGGGTATCCCAAATTTTTCTCTGCAAAATCAGCCTTCTGAGGACGAGCGGATGAAGGATCCTACTGGCCCAGTTCACATCCCATTCATAACTTGTGGTTCACAATCGTACTTGCCTTTCCAGACTAATCTGGGGGGAGTTGCCTGTGGCTCTTGGCACCCAGAGTGGGCAGCAGCTAAATGTGGCAGTGGCCCTAAAAGCCATCAGAAAAACATTTGAGCATGGAGGCCCAGGCCTCTCTGAAGCTGCTTCCTTCCACAAACCTCTGTCTGCTTTCAGACCGATGCCACTCGCCCAAGACAGTGGGCCCTTGTCGGGCATCCTTCCATCGGTGGTGGTACAATGCCACAAGTCAAACATGCCAGGAATTCATTTTTGGAGGTTGCAAAGGCAATGCCAACAACTACTTCTCCAAACAGGAGTGCTTCCAGACGTGTATCAGAGGTGAGCATCACTAAAGGAGAGTATTTGTAGCTCAGGGTTGAAATGAGGCTCCTTGTTTCCCTGAAGGCATTTCATTACTCAAACTAGATAACATCATCAGTGCTAGTCTAGCACTACCATCAGACTAGCCTCAATGATGTTATCTAGTTGGGCAATGAAACATCTGTAAGAAAACAGCCCAGCTCAGAGAGCACCACCCCACAGGTGAGCATGCCATAGAGCGTTGCCAGAGAGATTTGGGGTAAAGTGTATTTGTGAACATGCTTGCTGCTGCTTTCCTCTTTTCCTACTGCTGGGACCCACTGGAGCATGAGGCTCCTGCTGCCTGTCTCACCTTCCTGCTTTGTGGCTTATGCTACACCAAACTCTCAGACCTGAGAGCAAGCAGCTTGCGTTTCACCTGCCTTCAGAACACCTTGTGCTAGAAGTGGGAATTCCCAGGACCTGGCATGGCATCCCCAGTTGGTTCCTGGCAAGGGGTGTGCTTCAGGTCACCGCCAGGAATGCAGTTTAAAACTTAAAACCTTAACACAGAGCAGTAGCCAAACAAAGGCTGAGATCTCCCCAGGGGATTTTGTCCAAGGCTTCTCTGTCTGGGCATGAGGGAGCATTCCAGGTCAGGCCAATCCCTTTGGTAAGTCTGCCTCCAGAAGACCATTGCTCTGGGTCTCTGATGCCGGAATTGTCTTGACTTCCAGGTGGGGTTGCAGAGACAACAGTGGTACCTGATGGACCAGCCACTGAAGGTAAGGGTCCTGGGTTCATGCATGAGGCTAGAATGGTCAGAAATTGGGAGCTCAAGCAATTGCTTTCAGAACTGGGTGAGCTGGAGGCCAGGGTCTGCAAAAATCTGTAGCCCCTTAATGCTGCTGCCTTAGTAGCCAAATTCTCCACAAGGAGCTGTTTTCTAGTCTCCAAAGCCAAAGATTTCTTGAGGTCTTCCTGCAAGTTATGTTTTACCGTTTTGGAGAGTGGTGCAGATGAGCCTCTAGGTCTAGGACCTTTGGGGTGCATATTAGGGATGCCCAGGCCTGGAAAGGGGGGGGGAGTGGCTTGGAAGAACCAGCTTTTGCCAAGGTTGACCACTGGTCTTCAGCTCTGGCCAACTACTCTGCTTTTCTCCCAGTGGCTACACCAAGAGCCGGACGTAACCCAGAGGCCTACGAAAACAGGCCTGGCTTCAGAGGTAAGGGTGCTCCTTCCTTCCCTGGGGCCTGGACTGTCGTCTTCCCTTCAGGGGGCTCTCCAAACCATCTCTTTCCCCCTAGAATTCTGTGCTGCGCCTCGGGTGGTAGGTCCCTGCCGGGCCTCCTTCCTCCGTTGGTACTTTGACCTAGAGAGCCGGACGTGCAAGATGTTCGTCTATGGCGGCTGCCGTGGCAACAAGAACAACTATCTCTTTGAGGAGCACTGCTGGAGCCAGTGCACAGGTGATAAAGGTACAACACGTTGCCCTTCCCAGACAGCTGGCATGCCCTCCCACCCCATCTCCTAAGGTCCAATATGATTTAAAACGATCCCCAAAAGGGCAGCCAGGACTCTCGATGGCTCCTCCCCAAACTCCCCACTTTTCACTGGTGTCTCTTTGTCTTCTCCCGGCTTCAGAGATAACCAAAGAGCCAGGAGATGCCGATGCACACCCTCGCCTCCCATCCCAGCCCTTCAGCTTCTCCACCAGAGGTAAGTAGATACTCCTCAGCTGAGACCGCAGGGACCCCTCCGAGGGAAGCGCGATCTCAGGCTGCACTGTAGCTGTCTGGCCAGCTCAACCAAGAGGGGCTTCCTGGGGTTCGCGGTGCTGCTGGTACTGCAGCTCTCCACAGCAGTTCTCCTGAGGAGCGAACAGTTGCTGGCCAGTCAAGGACACCCGGATTGTGCTGCTACCACAGCTTCTCCAAGGGAGGGAATCCCATTATGTGTGTTCCCTTCTGTCTAGCGCCCCATTCTAGAGGGAGGTGGCACATGGTTGGTGGCAGGTACCAGGGAGGCTCCCCTGCCTTCCTGAAAGCAAATCCCCTTCCCCTGCCTGATGTCGTCTCTCTTCTTTTTCCCCAGCTGTGGTCCTTGCAGTCCTTCTGGCCATCCTGGTGACCATCCTGCTGGGCTCGATGGGGGTTTTCTTTGTTAAGATATGCCGGAAGAACCCGGAGTTGTCTGTGGGAACAGTGTGGAGCACACTGGATGACAAAGAGTATCTGATGAGCAATGCCTACACCATCTGAGCAAGGGAGCTGCCTCAGTGGGAACCAAAGCAGCATCTTAATACCACAACAGGCAGCTTTGCCTTGCCGGGCTTTGACAGGGAATGTCCCCCTCCCCTGCCTTGGTCACCCTTTCCAGTGCACAGGGAATCAACTCAGCTGCTCCACAGGAGTCCAAGAGGAGCTGCTAGCAGTGCCCCCCCCCCCCCCATTCAGAGGCAGCAACAACTATTCCTCGCTTGACTCACAGCCCCTCCCTGCTTTCCCTCTGTTGAATGGGCTCTACGTAGATCTGCCCCACTGGGTCCTCTCAATGCAATGGTTGTTAACTCTGTTGGGGAAAGAAAGGATACTCTTGGGGTGTTCACACCTGTGTTTCTGCAGAATTCCTCCAGTGCACCTGAGACCCAGCGGTATTGTCCTCTTCAAGCTAGGTTGGGCTAACTACCCCATCACCACAGCCATGCATTTCCTAGGGGGAGAACAGGCTGCATAAAATAATGCCTGCAGGGGATTCTGCAGCAGCTTCCACCAGAGCCCTGCAAAATCCCATTTCCCTGGGGGACACCAGCAAGAAGTGCCAATTGTCCTAAATATGGCTATGCTAGTGCAGTGGACGAAGAGTGCCAGAGCCCACAATCTAGGAGCCAGGGAAGGAGAAGAGCAAGATATAAGGATCCTAACAGCCTATATGTCCTACCCCCTTTGTCTGGGGAGGGGGCCTTGGGCCATACCCTTTCTCAGTATGCCTTAAACTCAGCTCTTCCCAGGACTTTCCCTCCAGTGCCTCTTTCTTTCTGGGGGCTGCCCAGTTTTGCTCTCCAGTTCGAGATGCTTTTTCTTGAGATTATCAGGTGCCACCAGCTGCATCTGTTGAGACTCGGCAGTTGGCCGGCATGGACTGTTTTGCCCAAAGCCTCCCAGATGAGGCCACCTTTGGCTCATAGGCCCACTACAAACCTTAATTCCCCTGGCCTGGCAAGGAAACAGAGAGAGGAGCTGGAGGGGGCACTGTAGCAACCGAAGGCCTTGGACTGCACTGTCGGCTGTGGCTGCCAGCAGTTCCACCGCACGCTTCCCTCCCTGCCGGGAAAAGTTGTGTTTCCATTCTGAGCGTCTCGAGCAGCTGCTGCAGAGGCATCTCACTGAGCAAGCTTCTATATAACCAGCTTTAAATGGGTTTTTATATTTTTTTAAAAAATCAAAACTTGATTATATTAAATCTCAAGGGACTCTATTAATTGTGTTTTTAAGTAATGAATGAACTCTGAATAAAAGAGTAACTAAATTTATTTTGTGCAACAAATGCTTTAGCACCAGGGGGCTACTGGCCAAGGGGTGCGGCCAAGGTCGGCAGCAGCTCTAAGTCCTTATCCTGGCCAACTAAGGCTGCCATTTGCTCATTCAGCACAGGTGACAAAGGTAGCTGCTACTCTCTGGAGCCTTTCCTGGAAAGCCCCTGTTGCAAAGCAGGCTTGCTGCCACCAGAAACCTAACAGCTTCTCCCTTCCCTTCATTTCCAAACTTCTTCCCAAGTGGCACAACCACTTCTGACTGCATGTGGCAGGGAAGGCCAACCCCTTGGAGGAGGGCAGGTGGGAGATAGAAAATGCCTTCTAGTACCCCTCTCAAAACAATGGAGAGCACACACACTGCCTCCCACATTTTATTCTGTTTGTGGCAAGCAGGAAATTCCATACCCCGAAGAGACAGGCAAGCAGGCCCTTTTCTCGGTTCCTCTGCAAGCATGACCAACCTGGCTGGACAGGATCCAGACAGAAAAGAACAGGATAAGCAAACGTCCTGAGCAAAATCAAGGTGGAAGCAGTGCAAACTGCCAGGCCAAAGGAGGACTGGGGAGCTGTGAATTAGGGCCCAGGAAAACCCATTTGCCCCGCTTTGCCTTCTGCACCACCAGGGTAGCCAGGGAGACGGGACAGACTGGAAAGGGTGGTTGGATGTTGGGGGCACAAAGCAGCTGCCTGAGCAAAGCCTCAGTAGATGAGGTGAAAAGTGAGCCAGTACATGAGGAGGGGTTGCAGCCCAGCTACAGCCATGGTCAGGTACATGCGCACTTGGTTCTGGGTATCCTGCCTCGGGACCCCTTCGGTTGCCTCTGACAGGATTTTCAGGCGCAGCGAACGGATCTGGCAGAAGGAGGATGGATGAGAAGTCTACTAGGAAAAACCAGTGTAGGCAGGTGGCCAAGGACACACACAAGTCGAGGGGAGGGCCACCAATCCACCCTCAACGTGAGCCCGGCATGGCAGCCTCTCCCTCTTACCATAAACACAAAGATGGTGACACAGCACCAGCCGATCAGCATGTAATAACCAGTCTTGCCGAACACCAGCCCTGCCAAGAGGCCTGCAATCATGCTGGCAAAGAGAAAAAGATGGGTCAAACCCACAACCCATCCTGTCCCATTCCCCGCAGGACGCAAGGGTCCCAAGCTCCTCACCCTACGTATTTGTAGCCTGAGAAGGCGACCAGGTCGATCGGGGTCAGTTTGGTGTGGACGGCTGCAAGGTAGAGGCCGAGCAGAACGGCCAGCACCTCCACGATGAGCCACGCGAGAGTGGAGCTCGCCAGCAAGCCCAACAGGTCGGGGGAGAACCTGCAAGCAGCAGCAAGAGTGGGGAGGGGGCTCCGGGCGAGGAGAGGGAGGGGAGGGGAGGGGAGCCCCCACCGGTCTCACCGATTCTGCGTCCCCAGCGCTAGCCCAGCCACCAGCAGGTAGGTGATGAAGGCCATGACTGTGGAGGAAGAAGAGGAGGCGGAGGAGGAGGAGGAGGAAGGGGGGGGGAGATGTCTTTTGAAGGCTCCCTGCCATCCCCCCATCCCTTTCTCCAAAGGAAAAAGAAGAGCAGCCAAATAGCGTCCCCTTTCTTCTGGCCATGCAGCATCAATATTCATTCTGACCTTTGGAAGAGGCATCCAGTCATTCGACTGTGTCTTGTAGTTCTGGCGACTTCCTTGGCAACGGCTGGAAGTTAGGGATTCATCCTGGCTGACAAAAGAGCCCGCCTGTCAGGATTCCTCATTAAGTTGTATCTCTGCAAAAGGGGGGCAGGGCGGGCAGAGCTTTACATTCGGGAGGAAAGAAGGAGACGGGCATTGCAGAGATGCCAGCCTGCGCATCCAGCCACCCCACCCCACCCCACACACTTTCCCAATGCTCACTGCCCTATGTTAACCATAAGCACTGGAAGAAAACACAAAAGCATCCATGCACACTGCGCAGAGTCCTTGAGACAGGGTGTCGAACTGCTTTGTGCTACCCGTGTAAACCCTCTGGGTATTTCTCCCAAAAGGGCCCCGTCTCCTTGTGCGCAGGAGCCACGGTGTGGAGGCTGGGCACCCAGCCTGTGTGTGTGTGTGTGTGTTTGTGTTGAATTTTTTCTCTCCTTTATTCACCTTTATTCTGGGATGTTAGATCACCCTTCCTGTGCTTTAACCCCCTAACCAAGGGATTCTCGGAGCGCTGGTTCAAAACACGAGGGAAAGGACAGCGTGGGGCAAGACGGATGGGTCCGGTGGGTCATTTCTGTATTTTACCTTTTACTCCGAAAGTGCTTTTTTCAAGAGGCAACTGGACTGTCTGGTTTTTGTTTGAGGACATTTCGCTCCTCATCCAAGAAGCTTCTTCAGTTCTGACTGGATGGGGGGGAATGGAAAAGTTTTCATTCCAAATGAAAGAAAAAAGAAAAAAAAAACAGTTGCCTCCAGAAAAAGTACCTTTTGGCACAGAGGAGACAAGAAAAGTCGCAATCTCCTCTCTGTGGTAGGGAGCAGTAGCCTTCTGGGGATGGCGTTCTTGGGACTAGGAACTCTACTCTCTGCCTCACCCCTTCATCTTGGTGCTTTTTTGGTGAGAAAAGAGCAAAATGAGAATTACTGTTAATCTTTTCTGACTGCACCTGACTTCGGAGCTCAGCTGATGACCTTGGTGGGCATTGTTGAATGGCCTGTTGGAAAATTTCAGTTGCACGTTGAACGCTCAGATGTTCCCCTGCGCTCTTCAGATCTGGCTGGCGATCCGTTTCTCGGCTGAATTTTCAAAAACTTACTTGCAGGCATAAGACTGCCACGTGAGAGTCCTCCTGTGACTTGCAATTATGTCTGCCGGTGGGAAGTCTTGCAGGCAAGCATACTTGCCTCTGTAAAAATATAAGTGGATATTTAATCTTGTCTTTTCTGCCACTGGCTTCTTTCCCCCCACCTCACACACCACTCCCCAGAAACAGAAAAGTATTGGAGCAAATTTTGCTTCCCCTGGGCTTGGGAGCGGCATGGTTTCTTAATCAGTTGTTCTTTCTGATGCACAGAAGCAAACCATCCCCAATGGCTGCCACTGCTTTCCTCCACTTAGTCTGTCATGGGTAAAGGTAGCTTGGTTTCTGGTTTGTCTGTTCTCTCAGTAGAATCATGGCTTGTTTCAGGGACCCAGGAAGCTACAGCCCGTCTCTTTCTGTTCACGGCAAATGGTAGATTGTTCCTGCCTTGGCCAAGTATTCGTTCCCCCTGAGGGTACAAGCATGGGCGTGCAAATGTGTAAGCAAGGTCCTTAAAGGAGAGAGAAGACTGCTGGTTGGTGGTCCTTCAGCTGAAGAAGGGATGGGGTTGGGGGGTTTTGTCTTCTTCCTTCCTCTTTAGTCACCTAAAAAGGCTGAAATGTCTATTTTGGAAAAGTCTATAGGTCAGTTCCCCCCACCCTTGACCCAATAGGAATATATGTACTTATGTACCTATTTTTTTCCTCCTTTCTTAACCTCCCTGACATTATTGCGACAGTTATGTATACTCGGTTGAAACTCACAGTTCATATTTTTTAATGTTATCCAAGAACATGAACTTGTCAGCTAATATAAAAGACAAATTTTCTCTTCACTATAAAACGTATTTTTCTTCTTCCAGCAAGGAATAAAAATGAAAATCTGGGTCTTCAGAGCGGAATTAAGGTGGGGACAGGGAGGGAAAAACGGCTCCACACCAAGTGTTTTCTCCACTCTGTCTGAATCCGTAGAGGCCCTTCTCATTGGTAATGTTTTTCTTGCGGGTTGTGACAGATAAGATCCATATTGATTTTGGAGTATCTACCGGCAGTAACCTTTGAAAGGTCAGACAATGCACTGCCATAGAATATTATCTATCAATATCAGGGGGAGCATAGAGACAGGGATGACACCTAATCACAACACAGTTGGCAAGTCATAAATCTAAACTTGATGTGGCGGGATTCGGGTAATGGATAGCTGTGGCCAGGATGGTGGGAAATGCTGCAATTGCATGAATCGGAGGGGAACCGAGTGGGTTGCCCTGAAACCAGAGAGCCACGTTGGTTCTTTCCAGTAGTTAACCTGGAAAATCACCTGTGGGGAAGTGGATCCACTAAAACAGTGTTTCTCAACCTTGAGTTGAAGTCCAAACATCTTAAAGTCGCCAAGGTTGAGAAACACTGCACTAAAAGAAAGTCTTGAAATGTGCAGGTGGGTTTTTTCACACACACCCCTCCCAAAGCTTGGATGTGTTTCTTTGCCTTAAGGACAGGGTTCCCCACCCATGGACACTTGAAGACCCGTAGACTTCACCTCCCAGAATTCCCAGCCAGCTAGGGGAATTCTGGGAGTCAAAGTCCATGTGTCTTAAAGGGAAACTCTGCTTTAGTAGGAAGTGCAAGGTCTCTTTCTCTCTCTCTTTCAAAAAAAAAGTAAACCCCTTTGATTAATTGTTTTCATTCTAACACAATACACTTTGTGTCAAGTGTGGGAGGTGGCTGTGTATGTGACAGGTCCTGGCATATCCATGACTCACTGCCAGGATAATGTGTGAATTGCCACCAGCATCAGCCACTGCCTTACTCTTCAACCAAGCACTTTGCTCATAAACCAGATTTTTGGTTCAAAGACTTTCAAAAACCATCACAGGGACTTTTTCGTATTCATTGTCCTGAGTGGCCAGTCAGTATTTGGAAAACAGTTCCTGGGGCCGTTATGAGTGAAGTGATTACAGGGTTTTTTAGAGAAGTCAGAGTTGTCTGTCTGTCCTGGGCTTGGTGGCCCCAAATGCCACCAATGAACTTGGTTAAACTCTCCCCACTGGTCAGCGCTGAGGCCAAAGCACGTTGTGTGCAAGTTGTGGACACAAGTGAGCCGTCATGTTTTCGGGGATTCAAGTGTTTCTTTGAACTTCACAGTCTTGGTTTAATTGCCTCTGTTTTCAGGTCAGAGCTGAAAAGAAGAAGTTTGTGGGAACAGAGTCTTCCCTCTGACAGCTTCTCCATTTCTGAATGCGGAGGAGAGCCCATCACAATAGGCTTGCAGGCATGAGTCACCGAAACCTAATTTTCCACTAAGAAATTACCCCTTTCACATAATAATCTAGACCCATTTGGCTCCTTTTGTGAGAAACGGCAATTTTCACCTTGCGGTATTGTTCAGCCTGATCATTATCATCTGTTTACACCTGTCCCATGAACAAAATGTCCTGTTTTCCATCTGCTTGCGGCGGCCCCACTTTCTCTCCCCCCCTGCCCCACATTTCATGCAGTTTTGGGCTGATGTCATTGGTTGGTGACCTACTCCAGTTGTGTTCTACACAGATCCTTCCTGCTCTTTGTGTTTGATGTGAGCCTGGATTTGGGCTCCTTTCGGGGCCTCCGGTTGGCAGGAGAAGTGATTTGGGAGACGCAGACAGATTTTCCTCTCGATCAGATTTCAGACTTGCTGATTCTTGGCCTTAAAAATGCTCTCGAAGCAGGTATGGTAAACAGCTGAGCCCAGAATTTTACTGCTTTTGAAGAAGAGCAAAACTACCCAGGTGACTGCAGCTGCCACAAGCTCTGCCTACAAAAACTATTGGCACCTTCCATTTGAATTCCTAGAGTATTTCGGTGTGTGCGTGTGTTTCTGAGGACCCTCATCTTCTTAGATTTCAATAGTGTAGAGTTTGAAGTCAAAAATAGTGGCCGTGTCTTTCATAAATGCCCCTGTCTCCATCGGTTGATTCCTGCTTAGGGAAACATTGGAGATACCATCGTTGCATCTGCTGTCTTCCAAACTTCTTCACAGACTGTTCAGTGGGGCCATTGCAAGGTCTCTACTCAGCCTAGGTTTCCGGGCCATGTGAAAGCTTCACAAGTTTTGAGGAAGTTTGGGCACTCGGCGGTCATTTCCGTAAGGGGCTTCTTATCTCTGTCTTCAGTGGGTCATTTGGTAGCTCAAAGGAGCATCTGGGAGAAGCAACTGCAGTCTCCAATGAGTTTCAGACCTAGCGGCTTTTCCAACTGGTGACTAGCCCCCATGACATCTCAAAAAGACAAAATCAGTGTTTCTCAACCTTGGCAACTTTAAGATGTTTGGACTTCAACTTCCAGAATTCCCCAGCCAGCTTTGCTTTCTGGGAGTTGAAGTCCAAACATCTTAAAGTCACCAAGGTTGAGAAACATTGGACTAGATGACTGTAATATATTGGTTGATAGATACGAGGTGGATTCCTTGCTTAGAGTTCCTTGATCTTTATGTCCCCGTTTTCTCTAACTCCAGTTAGTTATTTGTGAGGAAGAATGTCCAGCCCACAGTTGCTCTCATCTGGGATATTACACGGCTTCTCTCTCTTCCCATTTTGCTCCACTTCTGCATGAAATGGCTGGAAGAGATAATTTTGGGGTGAGGAATCATTGGGATGATAGCCTTTTCAGACTATGCAATGCCAATTTTTTTTCTTAAAAAGGAACATTTTTAAAAAGAACAATAAATAGGCTTTAACCATACTCACGTTTTCTCTTTAACATATAGATTATGGCCAATAGGTTGTGTGAATATGCCCATGGCAGCATATTTCATCAATGGGACGTACTAAAATCATAGAATTTTGTCTGATAGTTTGCCTAATTCGGTGTTTGGCCGAGGTAATTGTGAATGTTGAAAATCCACCTTTACAAATAAGATATTGATATAGATATGGAAAAGCCAATAAGGACTTCAGTGCCTTTTCATTTAAACGCTTGTATTCTTTGTAACCTTTCACCAGAAGTGATCCCCCCCTCCAGTTTCAGTGTGACATTTGAGATGCGATGAGCAGTGTCTCCTCTTTATTTGTCAATAAGGTAGTTCTTCAGTGAATGAAATTGAGTAGGTGTCAAATCAACAGAAAATGTTATCTCAGATCTTCAGGTGGTTCAGCTAAATGGCATTCCACATAATATCACTTAAGAAGCATCGTAGACAAGCATTTTTAATTGAAAAATGTGCCAGCTTTGTGATGGCACGGAAAGGGGCTCTTAATTTCCATGTGTTCTGTAAGCAAAATAAACATTACATTTCCACTCGAGAAGAGAATCGTAGCTTATCTTTTGTGACCCTCTCAAGTGTTTTGAACTCGAAGCTTTGAGTTCAGGAAAGAGAAGGCCTTGTTCAGATAATGAAGGTAGAAGAGATTTCATAAAACATGCTGGGCCATCAAAAGCATCTTCTGCTTTAAGTGTCCTCATCAGGGTGTTTAAGAAGCAAAGCGTGTTTTGTGGAAGCGATGAGTGCTTCTTTATGGGGAACAATTGGACATCATGAAGCGGACATTTTGTGAAGGTCTCCTTTCTGGTAACTGCTGTGGAATTCATCCTGTGCTGAACAATCATTTGGGGAAGCGTAGGTCGGTGTTTGGGGTGCACAGAGTGAGAAGTTATACTCAAAAACGTTTTTCCCGACATGATGCTTTCCAAATGTTTTGGCATCACAAGGGACAAAATTCCCAAATGACTTAAGTACAAGGACCATGATTGGAAATTGTGGGCAGGACAGTCCCGGCAGATCCAGAAGATATCACATTGAGGGAAGTTCTCAAGAACATGCCATCTCTCTACTTCTTGTTCAGGATTCTGTTCTTGGGAAGCCAACCAGAAGCTTCTGAACAGTCCAGCAATGAATGGCCAGGGGTGAGGACTTCTGGCACAGTCAGTCCTGGTTTCAGTCACCATCCTCTTCCTCCCCAAAGCCCCCTTCTTCTTTCTCTGCCCTCATTGTGGCTCCTGCCCAAAAGCCCTATCTTGCTTGAAGACAATCCGCGTAGATGAGGCATGCCATATGTAGAGAGCAGTGGCTGCATTTTCCCTCCGTGAAACCCACACGGCCTCGTTAGTCTTGCTGCCGCTGCATATTTGAAAAGGCTAAAATGCATCAGGCGGATTTGTCATTCCTATTTTCTTGCAATAATTCTGGCCGGAAAAAGCGAATGGAAGGCACATAATGTTGATGTTTTCTTCCCGACAGCTTCATCTTAAATCGCCCCTTGTATTTTCTTGGACTTGAACAGATGCCACTAAATTAACTCCATTGAAAGAGAATATTTTATATTGTCAGCATAATTAACATGCATTGTCCATTCTTCTCAAAACTTTCAGTTTTTGTAATTGAGCATCGTTTTTAAAATAGTCTGACAATTTCCCACCCAGATGTAGCATCTTGTGGTGATAGCCTAACAAAGCCCACAAAGGGTGGCTCAGAGGCAGCATTTCCTTCCGCAATTTTTCACAGCAAATTTCCTATCTCAGCCCTCTGCATCTCAGAGGGTGATGGTGCCACTGCAGGTCAGAGGAGGTTGGAGAAGTTGAGTTAGATTCCTGAATATGTCTCTTACCAAAGAAGCCAGTAAGAGATTGGAGACACAGATGTTGCTTGTGCCTCAGGCAAGAACCCAGATGGGACCTGCTTAGATAGAGATTGGTTTTCTTACCAGTATCTGGGATGTACTTTTTAATTTCACTTTATTGTCCAACTAAATCCTTTATGGGGGGTGTTCACAAGCGAGAGTGCTCCGCCAGTTGCCATCTTCACTTTCCTGGATGCTCTTTGGACCAGGTATCAAACTGAAGGGCAGCTGGAGTGTTTCCATTCTTAGCAACACTCCTCATTGCTTCCTCTGAAAGAAACATCTGTCCCTGCATGGTATGGAGGTGGTAGGAGTAACAGTAGGCTTCCCAGAGAACCTGGGTACGACCCAAGTTAAAGCTGGGTGTGATCTAAGGCAGAGGGGGAGGCCAAGGTTGTTGTCAGTTATGTGAAAGGCCGAGGGACTTCCTTATTTGACCTTGAGAAAGGAATGCAGGCCACCTATAAGCCTATGAAAACTCACTTGACTCTCCATGCCTGATGACCTCATGTAACTTTTTAGACAGCATCATGGAAGCCGTTCACCGCTCCCTTGCTCTGGGATATTTCTTTAGCTTCCCCGTCCTAATTGGGGTGGGAGATCCCTAAGATTTCTTAGGAGATCTTCCATCTAAGTTCTGAAGGGATTTGATCCCACATAGCTTTTCTGAAGCCTTCTGCATGCCACTGGGATAAGGGTTGTGAAATTCGAGTGGTCAGACAGGGCGAAGGAAGAAAAACAAATTACTTGGGATTTTGGTGTGGGAGAAATTTGTTGAGGCCCCCTTGGATTACAAAAAGAACAGATTGTTCAGTGCTACCAGAAGTAAGGGCAGCGCGCTCCCTGAAGTACTAGTAATGAAGTTGAGGTTGAATATTTTGGACAGATAGCATGAAGACAAGAGTCATAAGAGCAGATTCTAGTACTAGGGGAAAAATGAAGGCAATTGAAACAGAGGCCACCAGAAGAGAAGATTCCATCAACAAGGACACAAGCAGGAGCTTACAAGCACTCCAGGGAGCAGCTGCTGACAGCCAATCCCAGTCAAGTGACATCTGTCAAATCACAAAGAGTTGTAGGGAGCTGAACAATAAATACCAGCCCCTTTCACTCAGGCAGAGCGAGCCCTTTGAGACAAAGGGATGGGGCTGTTTTTTGAACACGCCAGAAGTATCGCCTCACTGCCAGCTGAATTGCTGCACAATTTACTTCCATAGATAGACCCAAACAAATTGTGTTATTTTGCAGGCCTCCTACCCTTCGCAAGCCTCCATTGATCTCATTTTGGAAGAAAAAGACCCATCCTCATTTATGAGCTGGGATTCAAGAAATTCCAGAAGTAATTTCCTGTTTGTTGATTTACCTTCATTCCCTGCGTAGCCCATCTGTATTTTGCTGGAGCATCAATCAAGCAGCCTCAGAGAAGAAGCATTGGTTTGTCATTATACCGGAAGAAATACAATTAGGAAAGAGACCAACACTAGGAAAAGTGATGTCCCCATTCCACTCATTGCAAAGACGGGCAACTTGCAACCGGTCATTCTGAGATGTCCGTCCAGTCTCAGATGCTCTTTTAATCTCCATCTCAGCTGAGAAGCCTCCTCCCATTTTCCTTCTCTCACCGAGCCAATGAAGAGAAGGTGTAAACGGATTTAGTCTCTGTCTATTTCTCTCTCCTCCCCGCGCTTGTTGCTACACCAACCAAACCTTGCATTTCTCCAATTTGTTAAACTCACCAGCGCATCTCAGTCATAATATTTCAGGCATGATAAGTGCGGGGTCTTTTAAAGCACAGCAACTATATTATGTTTGACAGTCATTTACATCTGTGGATTTCATTTAGTGATTAGAGCTTTCTGGGATGTAAACCAAAGAGAGCGCTCTCTGAGAAAGGAATCCCTTCCTTTGGAAGCCATGAGATTAGATTCAAAGGGCATTCTCTGGGCTGAAGGATATCCTGTGACAGTTGCACCCAATTCAGCATCTGGTGGAACAATGAAAACCCCAAGTTATATCCCTTTTGGGGAGTGGGTGAGTTCTAAAGGGCTTTCAGTGTTTTATTTATGCCAAAATCTAAATCATTTTTAAAAAACCACACATGAACCATCTGCCTGAGACGTTCTGTTTTCGAGGATATGTGGGATGATACGGTCCATCTGCATTGCTTTTCTTGTGGCCAAAGTCCAACCCCATCAGCTAACTTCCATTAAACAACAATAAAAGAATACCCCCAAAGCATCAAAACAGCACAAAGTGACACTAAAAGCTAATAAGCATCATATCAGAATTGAAACACGCACATTAAGAAGCAGAAGATCTTAAAGACCAGAGCAAGCAAGTTAATAAGGCATGGGACATTCTTCATCTAGGATCCAGAGATGCCTGCCTGCTGTTCTCTGGGGGCAGAGGGGGGTCTGTACCGGGGGGGTTCCCAGGGGGGGTCTGTACCACCCAAGAGGCTCTTCTGGAATCCCTTTGATAGTTGGGTGGGGTCATGGAGGGGAAAAAATGTCCTTCGGGTTAGTCTATCCCTCCCCACCAGAACTTTAAGAACCAGCCAGAATAAACTAGATGCCACCACCAATTGGTGGGAAGCCATTTTCGAAGCTGGTCAGTTAGACCACACATCCAATCCCCTCACTGACCGATTTGAGTAACCATCTCTCTTCTTATAAAGAGATAAACTTCTTTCTGCATACCTTTGCTTTTTAAGGCCAACCAGAAATTGTAAATGTGGAAGCAGAGTAGAAAGATCCTTCCGCACATCAGGGCTGGTCTAGGAGATGACCAGGTTGAGCGCGAGGGAGGGGTCAAGTGCACCATCAGTCTTGAATCATTTCGTGCCCAGAGGAGATCTAAGTCCAGCCCACCTTAAATCCCATTGGCATCTACCGCCTATTTGTTTGGACAGTTCGTAGTTTAGATTCTTGTAGGGAGCATAAGCTTGTAGTAAACCTCTTTATTCATTTCAACAGTCTGGACTTCCTGATTTTCCCATTTGACAAGTGACTTTTCCCAAAATTGGCTTTTTTCCTGGATCTGTTTGAACCTCTTTGCTTTCGTATCCATGGGTTTACTTTGTTGCCACACCACATCAAGCAGGAGCATCTCTGAGATAAATCAGTCGAGACAATAGCCTTTAATCATTGTCAGGAAAATACTGTGAGGAAGTATGGGAGACTCAATCGAAGGCAGAAGGGCGGCCCACTTGCGACAGAACCGACTTCCACTGCGCATTTCCCACTATTGCCAGGGTGCCTTGTATTTACTCTGAGTTGTAATGATTCCAAAGGAGCTATTATGAACTGTTATGTGGCTTACATCTTTAAACGGCGTAGTTAAAAACCTTTTGGAATTTAAAACTCATCAAGAAGCTTCTATGGTGAATATCCAAGCTGGGAAGATAGGATTCTAACTTAACATTAAAAATTACAATAGCAGATTAATTAAACGAAAGAAAGAGTGAAAAAGAAAGCATACAGATTATCATGTGTTCCATTTGGGCATAATTAACTTTAATTGGGGGGAAAATGTGCATTGTGAATATCTACCAGAAATATTCCACTTCTCTACCCCCATCCTTAGTCCAAAATGTACTGCTCACGCGAGGGTTTTTTTTTGTCAGATATGGTTTAGCACAGAATTTTCTTTTGCATTGCGGATTGCATTTAAAAAAAAAAAATTTTCAAAGAGAGAAAGATGCAGGCAGGACTGTAGGGGGACTTTAAACCATCGGGGTCTCCAGCCCATATCTTAGTTCGACCACCCCTTTGAACTAGTAGGTCTCAAAGGAAGTCAGCTTCCAAGTGAATCTGCAGAGGATGCTTGGAGTAACAGAATCTGCCTGTCCTAAGTGACTGAAGAAGAGGAAACTTTCTGCAAATAAGCTGATATGGGGAGCTGTGCAGATGTTTTGGTCACCACAATATAAAAAAAATATGTTGAGTGCAGAGAAGAGCAACAAAGATGATAAGGGGGCTGGAAGCTAAAATATACGAAGAACAGTTGCAGGAAATGTCTAGTCCACTGTTGGTCAACCTTGGCGACTTTAAGATGTTTGGACTTCAACTCCCAGCCAGCTTTGCTGTTGGCCTTCAATATCTGTGGGTGCTCCATCACTGGAGGCTTTTAACTGGACAGTCACTTGTCTGGAATGGTCTCCTGTTTGAGCAGTGGGTTTGGATTAGAAGACCTCCAAAGTAGGGACTTTCCAATTCTTTTATTCTGTATGGATGCCTCTCCCCACAGCCTAAAGGAGGGCATTTTCATCTCCTGGGGTCCTGGCAGGAAACAATCTGCCAAGATCCCAATAGGAAGCTTCCTGTGAAGTTTGAAGGCAACAGATATCATGGGAACGGTCCAAATTCTATTCCTCAGTGAGTATTTTGTTGGTTGGATTTATGTCCGAGAAGAACATCTGAGCTTACAAGAATGGTCAAGGGGGAGTGATTTGCTTCTTCTACTGCCCCAGAGATCCTTTGGCCATTTCCACCATAGATAGAGACCGGTATTTCTTTGCTGCCCTGAACTTCAGATTATCTATTTCCAAATTAGTTACCCCATAAATTCTTATTAATTCGCATAGGATTTTGATTTGATATAAAACTGGGTAAATGGGGGAATGAGATTAATTAATTGAAAGATAGGATTGTCTTCAAGTAAATGTTTAAAAGAATATGCTGATAATGGCTGAGATGGAAATCAAATCTTAATGACTTTAATTTGCTGTGAGCGCTGGGTTTGTGAAAAAAAGAAAAGAAATGGAGGAAATTTCCTGCAGAATTTCCTTCCCTCCCTGCAATACTCATTAGTTTTGGTTTGATAGCATTGTGAAAGATTTGACTATTGGCTCTGCAGACTTGTGCTGGAGAAATTATTTCCCTTTGTTGGTGAGCAATTAGCAACACAAATTAGCGACACAAAACTTGCAATAGATTGGGACCAAAACTGCAGACCGGCAGGCTAACATGGGCCAGCCAGACTCACAAGAGGGAAATATCTCATTTCCCTTTGGGTAGTCCTTGGCTTACAACTGTTCACTTACTGACCATTCAAAGTTAGGACAGACTCCTCCAAAGGTACTAAAGACCCAGTTCCGAAGTTCTGACTGCCACCCCTCCCCACCATGGTTACCTAAGCAGATTTTGGGCACTCAGCAACCAGCCCCCATTTAAAATCCTTTGCAGTGTCCCACAATCACATGACGGATCAAACCCAGTATTTGCTACAATGGCTTTGCTCTTTGAACAGAGGTCGTAAATTGGGTCAGTCACATGAATGACCTGCATTGGGACCATCACAACTTAATGACTGTACTGGCCAGGCTTAATTACAGTCATAAATCGATGCCTATGTATAACAGGTTCTTGAGGTCCAGATATCTTTTTTTGATACTGTTTTTCGAGAGCTGGAGTTTTTTTTGCAAGCGTCTAATTTGACGGGGATTTCTGGATTCGAAACCATCCTGGTTAATAGGCATCCAAAGTCTTGTGCCTTACACCTTTGTAATGTTTGGGTGAATGTTTTGTTTTAGCATTTGCATTATGGTATTGTGTTGTTGTTATTATTATTAATTATTGAGCAATGCCAAAGTCCCAAGAGAAAGATCGGAGGGGCATCTCTTCGCTCATTTAGCGATCCTAGCCTGGAATTCTCCTCCAGACAAGCGGTTGCCCATTCTCAGCCTTTAAGCTGGATCCGTCCACAGTCGATCCGTGACATAAACCCGGGGATTAAATGGATATTGTTGTGGTTAGTTCTATTTATATACCGCTAAATCAGCACAGATTCAAGGTGCTTTGCAAACAAAGGGGAGAAGCATCCCTAGCAGTTAAAACAAGGAATGGATCTCAATCAATAATTCTGGAGTGAACCTGATAATCATGTTGGAGTCGGCTGTTGAGTTTCTTACATTTTTAGCTCGCTCCTGTGTTTGTTGTGGCGAAGTGAACTTTGAATTCCCGGGGTCCAGTACAAGCATACAGATCTCCCTGGTCCCCTTGAGTGACTCAGTAAACCCTGCCTGAAATTCTGCCGGTGTTTTATTTCTAACCAGGAATAGAAATGATGAAATGTTGCCCAGTCAGCCGGAGAGGCCATGAATGCTGGTTTCCTTTGTTCTGGGCTTTTGGGTCTTAGCAGCACCCCCTCCTCTTTTAAATGGAATAAGGGAAAGCCAGGTCTGGAAACAAATGCCATCCCAGGAAGCCCCCCTCTGTGGCTTTTTAGGCAAATCTCTTGTGCAAATTTCTCCCTCCGCTGCGCTGCACCTGTCTGCCGCTATCAAAGGACAACATTAATTTGGATTTGTGCATTGGGTGGGTTTGGCACAGACTCAGCTGGATTGTGGTGGTGGTGGTGGGGCTCCCTGGACTGTTTCTGATCTGAGATCAGCTAAGGTGGAGGGGGGGGGAGCACCTGAGTGTTTCTGAGCTGCAGATGGACTGGGTGGTCTCCTATCCATCAATCATTGTCTCAGAGAAAGACTGTAAGTGACATCCATAGGATGCTGAGAAAACTACAAAGATGGGTAAGTAGCCAGGAATGGAACATGGTTTGGTGGTGGCTTTATTGTGGGGAGGGGGAGGCTTTGACACAGGAGGGGAGGGGGGCAATCATTTGCTGGCTTTTGTGCTTGAGAAACTGGCTGGAGTTACTCAGTGGTTCTCCAACTCTCTGCTGTGAAAAAAAGAAAGTTGCTGTGCCCAGTGGAAGTCGCACCCCTCCCCGAAGCCCCCTTGGCGCCCCCTCCTGCCAGTGGGGGAGGGGCAGTGATGCTGTCCCCAAGGGGGGATTTCCCCCAGGCCCTTCCACTCATGGAAGTCCCTTGGGAGATGGGGCGGTATATAAATGTTGATAATGATAATGATAATGATGTGGACTTGCTGCCTTTCTTGGCAGGACAGGGAGGGCTTTGTGTGGGGGGGGGAGGGAAGAGCCAGCGAGGGAGGGAGGGAGGGAGGGAACGGTCAGTGTGCTCGCTGCTTAATTGTGAAAATCCAGGACAGTAAGCTGCTCTGCTCTGCTCTGGCACCAAACAACTCTCTCTCTCTCTCTCTCTCTCTCGCCATGCAGCACTTACAGTGATGTGTTTTCGATTTCTCTCTTAACCCAACCCTCCCCACCTCCCCAAAATCTGCATGGAATGGTTTTCTTCTTGTTTTCCCTCCGTGCTCTTCCCCCTCCCCTCCTCCCTCGACTCCCTTTAATGAATATGGACTTAATCTGTGTGTTTTTTATTGATTGCACGCTGGTGTTTGTTTGAAATGGGTTTGCACAGGGAGTGATGTGAAATATACATTTTTAAGAATATAATTACATAATTATGCCTGTACTGCCAGCCATTTTCAGTGTGAGCTTGGACAAATCTTAACCGCAGAGCCTCATTTGCCATGCTAATTCTCCGGGTTTCTCTTTGAGGAGCTATCTTGGTTAGACGGGCAGGAGGGATTAGCAGCCGATACGGAAGGCAGGCGCTCACGTCCATCTGAACCAGCAAATCGGGGACAAATCTTCCTTGAGATAAAATATTCCGAGCAAGGATGTCAATTAACCAGCCACGGGACTTCCTGCACCAATGCCGCTTTCCTGGGAATCTCTGTGACGATCTTCTGACTTTGCACACCATTGGCTGAGTGTGCGCCATGTGCCGAGCCTCAGTCTTGGGACGCCCACGGCTGAAACGGCCAGCTCCGCCAAGACCCCTAAGCCAGCCCTGCTCTCTTTGAGGGGCTACCCAAGAAAGTCAAACCTACCAAGGCTGACATCCGCTTTTCTTTCTCTTCCTCCTCTTCAGGAGATGGACAGAACCTGGTGACAGAAGACGTGACCGTGGTCGAGGGAGAGGTGGCCACCATCAGCTGCAGAGTCAAAAACAGCGACGATTCCGTGATTCAGCTCCTGAATCCCAACAGGCAAACTATTTATTTCAGAGACTTCAGACGTGAGTTGGAGGCTGGCGGGCCAGCCTTTTGATCTCAGCCTTTGGGGGAAGGATTTGGGGAGGCCCAGGGTCTATCTCTGCCCCTTTGACTACCAGGATCAGCCTTCTGGGGCAGTTGGCAGCCTTGTTCTTTCGCTGGGGTTGATGATTTAGGTGCCACAGGTCCTCTTCTTGTGGCTTGGTGGCACAGTGGTTCCAATGCAGTATGGCAGGCTAACTCTGCCCACAGCCTGGAGTTCAGTTCTGATTGGCTCAAGGTATGGCTCTTGAGTCTACAGAAAAAGAGGACCAAGGGCAACAGAAGGCAGGGCAAGAAACAGTGGATGGGAAGTCATCAAGGAGAGAAGCAACTCCTAGGAAATATTCAATTCAATTCAATTTCAAATTTATTGGTCACATACACAGTCATACATGGTACGATATGCAGTGAAATGCTTA
>JAEANM010000993.1:0-25664 GCA_017656035.1 Myanophis thanlyinensis
CTATAAAGTTACCCTTGCATGGCACCATGGGAGTCTGACAACCAATCAGAACACAAGCTCAAATTCAAACTACAACACGGGACATAAAACTCAGGGTCTCTCAGCATCTCAGCCCTTTTCACCAGGGACTTCAAACTTGCTCCACCAATAAACCACCCTTCCAAGCAATCTCCATGTTTCCAGTGTCTTTCTCCCCACTTGGAACTGAATCCATGTGGATATTTCTTCTAACATATGTTATATATTATATGTTCTTAAAGTACATCAAATGATCTTTTCTTCCCATATCCCATATTTCTTATCTATAAACAGATCTTTAAAGACTGTTGTTCAATCCTACCTAATCAGCAAAAATCTGTTAAGAGTTATCAGGGATAATGTCTCTATTTTAGCATTGCTCAAAATAAACTGACTTTATATTCCTTTTACTTTTAGCAATAACACTTTTTTAATCTCTTCAAATAATGTCGCACAACTTCATTTTTTTCTTTATCTTTGTCACAAAATTATTTAAAGCTTTAATAAGTCTCTTTTGTAAATCCAATATAGGAAAGTTATTGAGGGTTGGCTATTTATGTCTCTTTTAATTGTTAGGACATGACCTGGTTTCCTTTTTTGTATCTGGTGTAACACTCCCCCCCCCCAATATGATTCTTGTGGCATTTCATTTTTTAAACCCATTTGCAAATCCATTTTAGTCTTGTCTGGTAAATCATATTCCTCTTCCATAATAACTTTTTAAGACCATCTATCTATAGAGGCAGGCACTCTTAAAATTAACTTTTAGCTTATAATGGTTCATAAAATACCCTTCAATATGTCCAATGTTGAAATATTTCTCTCCATTCTGTATTAGTTAGTCAAATTTAAGTGTACTTCTCTTTTAATTTTAATTTTAAGTTCCTTCTGTTTTCCTCCAATGTCCAACCTTCAAAATTGTCTTCTATCATGTTTTTTTTTTAAATTCTTACAATTAATTCCAAAATCTTGTTTCAAATCCAATCCTTTGTCTGTTTATAACTTTCCAAAATTAATGTTCTAATTCCTTTCTGCTGATTATTTTAAAAAGTCCTTCTTTTGCTAAGGATTGAAGAAAACTAACCCATTGCTGTAAAACCTGTTGATCCAATGGCTCCTGATAATTGAAAAATAGTTAACAAGCAATTTTCAAAAGTGATTAGAAAAGGAAGAATGCAAACTTTGTGTCCCTTTTGAAGGTGCTGACTGCAATCTTAATAAAAAGATGTATGCTCCATCTCCCAGAGCATTAAACCCACCAGAGGTTATTGTCATGTGGTTCCTCTTGAGAAGCAACTATGGGTTATCTCTCCTTATCTAGAAAGGAATTATGAAGAGCTGAGTCTTCTTGCTGGGTCTTCATGCTGCAGTTGTTTTAGTCAAGCCATATTCACTTTGGCATTTCTTCCCTGGAAATCCATTCAATTGAGGGAGGGGGAGCACACAGGTTGCTAATTAATTCAAAAACAATTAACAATATGTGTTGACAAATATAAAAAATATTTATTTTGGCTTTCAACATGATATAGTGAATTTGTTTTTTATGGTGACTTATATCTGGGTCCCCATTATTTAAAATATGTAGCAAGCCTTTTCTGTATTTATGATCTTAGAACCTCCCAGGAATTGTTGTGGCATTTAATTTATTATAACAAAAACTTTGGGGAAATCATGGTTCTACATCAGATATATAACACATAGAATCACAGAATTGTAGAGTTTGAACAGATCACAAGGATCATATAATTCAATCCTTTATAGGAAAACCCACCAAAACATTTTTTAAGAGATAACTGTCTAGTCTCTTAAAACCCACCAGGGATAGAGAACATACAACCTCCGTAACAGCAGTCTTCACAGTGTATGTGTTAAAAAGGCCACAAGGCAATTGGAGAATTTTGCTTAAAACCTCAGCTCTTGATATATATGTATATCATTAACACCTTTACAACAAGGGTAGGCCTTGAATCATAATACCACAATAACAATGTTGCCTGTTTTGATGTCCTGTAGATATTCCATGCCCCAGAAACAAAATTTCTCATTTTCATTCAAGCAGCCACCTAATTTGAATCTGTAACTGGTTCTTTCTATCTTATTCTTACTGCTGCCTTTTCTAACTGGATCCTTGCTGAGAATTCATGGACCTGATGTCCAATACATCCATCTGGAAGGATTTTGGTTTGGTAATTGTGGCATTATTTTTTTAATCAATGGAGGACAGGTAATACACAAACCACCAACTAAACAGTGAAGCAGAGATGCTTCCACTTAGTCAGGTTTTTATAGCAGAACAAAATGGTGGTTCCAATAGAAGAGAATATATGTAGTTTAGGCAGTGGTGTGATTCAGCCAGTTGTCCCAAACTGAGTTCTCCCAAATTGTTTGTTAATTTTCTGAGCAGTTCGGAGAATCAGCTGTTGAAAGAAATCTTTTCCCATTTTACAGGGCTAATCCTGCAAGGAAAGCAGGAAGGAAACATTCTGGTGTGCCTGTGTTTCTAGCCTAATCCTTATCTTAATTGCCCTGCTTTAAGTTTTTTCAGAATTGCATCTGGGTTAAGCCTTGTTACATTGTAACAACCTTAATGGTTCTTGGCAGTACACCCAGACTTTCTGTCTGTAGCCTGAGCTTCTCCAGAGGACTTCCCACCCCACACATACCCTTTGTGGTACTGTTATTCCTAGGGCTTGACTTTCTTAAAAGTTGTTAAAGGGTTGTTTTAATTTTTTTACACTACATTAATGATTCCTAGCACTGTTATTTTGCGGTATGCTTCCAACACAGCTGCAACAACTATTTACAGAAGAGTTGGCATAGCCATAGACAAAATGGCTAAAAGGCAGGATGCAAGCTCAGCATTCTGTCTGACTTTTTTACTGATTTTCTGAGGACATGAGATCTTTCCTTAAATCTGGATAATTTCCTTAGGCTATCTTGTGAGGTGAGTGAGATCAGGTGTAATCTTTAAGTGGTGCAATGGATCTAATGGTTGCTTCTCCTGGGTGGGAAACTATGCTTTGTCAGTTCATTGAGCACAGGAGTCTCTTGTCTATGGGGATTCTTTAGTCATCCAGGTCATGTTTGTCCCAAATGTGCTTTTTTCAAGAGGCAACTGGATTTTCTTGGTTTCCAGAAGTTCAGTTGAAAAAAAGCACCTTTGAGACAGGAGTCTCTTGCATTGCTTTTGAGTGGCCAAGGCACTTGATTGCCCACTGATAATAAGTGGATCCTTTTTCCAATTTGTTTTAGTTTTCTCTCATGATAATATGGCATAGTAGCACGGCACCAATTGTAGAAAGTAGCACCCACTCTTCTCCTAGAAGAATGAAATATTTTGAGAAATATTATTTATTTATTAGATTTATATTGTCGCCTATTTGCCCATGGTGACTCAAGGTAGCTTACAAATATAAAAATATTAAAAAGGAATATTATTATATTATATTTAAAAATATATTAGAAATATTAAAAAGGAAGAAGATATTTCCCTGGAAATGGAGAAATGGAGAAATGGAGAAACATGTTTTCTTAGACTTAGAGGGAGAAAGCAGCCCCCACCTTCCTTAATAGCTCACTGAAGATGTCAGCACTTAAGAGATAAACAGCTAGATAGCTCCATTCATAGGCAAAAAATCCCTCCAGCAAAGTCTGAACAAAGACAGAATGGGAATATCCCTCACTCAAGATGTTAATCTGTTAATTTGTCTCATTTTGTAGCCCAAATATGCCCACCCATTTCCTGGAGAGCGTAAATGACTTCTCTGCACTGAAAAAAGTGATTTATGACCATTTTTCACACTTATAACCATTGCAGCATCCCTTGAGAGGCTGAGTGAGGGCAAGCGCTCCTTGGTGTGAGTGACATTGAATTGGCCATGCCCATCCAGTCACATGACCACCTGGCTATGCTACCCAACCAGTAAATAGGGCAGAGAACTGGTTGTTAAATTATTTGATCTCACCACTGAGTTTAGGGTTGAGTCCCTGATGTTCTCTGAGTTTGCAAACATATAATTAGACAATTAGGCAAAATCAGCAGTGTACATGTGCGTTTTGCTTCTTTTTGGTTTCCTCCTTAGCTTTATTATCTCTTTTGAATGGCAGGAAAATATTGTTTCATTCTATGTCACTATTGATAGTTAATTTGTCTGAATGCCAAGCTTCCAGGAGTATCACGAAGAATTTGCTATTAGTCAGATTACCAGTCCTGTTTTTATCCCTATTCTATTAACTAGAAACCAAGTAGAATTATTGTGTAGTTAAGGAATGACATCAACACCTATTATTAATGAATGCTGAATCTAATTGAAAAAAGCAATTGATAAAACCAATAAGTAAAATAGTAGTGGAAGACACAATGTTGTTAAAGTATTTTTTTAAGACATTGACTAATCAACTGTAAAGTTGATTCTTTAGATTCATAGGGAGCATGTTTATTTCACTGGTGAATTTGAAGTTTTAATTAACTGCAGTTCAATGATTATCAACTGGGTTATAATTCATTAGCAAATCATTTAGGAATGGAGTTATGAGTAAACTCTCTGAGGCTATGAAAGAAATTGGAGTGTTTCAAAACATGACAAAGAGAAAAAGAAGGATGGACTTTTCAGTCTTATCTGGCTAAAGGGCTGTTAGCCCTTCATTTAAGTAATTCTAGGAGAAAGAAGTTCAAATAATTCACAGAGTATCTACTTTAATTAATTCAATAATAAATGAGGGCTGGAGTTTTGCTTATTATGTAACACCCACTTTTACTGGCATTAAACATGATTAAGGGAAATGAATCTTGCTTTCTTGATTGCATGCTGTGGTTGGGAACTTGAAGGAATTTTTTTTTTTTAAAAATAAAAGGTAATGAGTAGTGAGTTAAGAAACACTGGATAAGAAGAGAATACCCAATTTTCAGACTTAGTGCATGTAGAAGAAAGAGGAGTGAGAAAAATTTGCTTAGAGAAATGTAATTTACATCTGTAAATTACATTTGCAATTTTGCATACAAGTGCAATTTTGAAATGGATATGAAGATTCTAACTAGCTACAGGAAAATTCTGAGGATTTATGAAGAAAACAAAAAACCTTGATCCATGACAAATTTATTTGCATTTCCATTTAGAATCTACAAAACCTGTTAATAATTTGATAGTCATGTTGTAGTCTGCATTTTATTCTATTTGCACAAATAAGGGCAACCTCACCAGGTTTAGCTACAAAGTTATCTTTAAAAATGAGTAATAAACCAATTTGCAGATAAATTGATTTAATTTTTTCAAAATACTGTAAGGCAGAATTGAGCCAGACTCTTCATTTCACTTTGTGAAACAGCACAGGCAGTCAGTCTCCCCCCCCCCCCAAAAAAAAAGTGTTAAAAAGTGTATTAAAGAAAACTGCATGCTGACAATATAAACATATGTTCATGTCTTTATTCAAGAAAATTCACATACTAATGTGGAAATTGAATAAAATGGTTGAATACAATGTATATCTGAAATAGACAAAAAAAAAATAGGTTGAAATCTAAGGTGAAAGTAAACCAAGCAGATCCTCGAAATAGAAAGAGTGACTATCCTTTATATTTCTTATTTATGGATTTGTGTTAGAGATAACTATCCAGTTAGTGTCTTCCAGCAGCCATTTTCTTCCTAGTAGTTTACTAGGCCATGACAAATGTCAAGCAAGTGGTTTGTAAGATGGAGGAAGGGAACTGAGATGTTATCTACCAAAATTAACTGCTATTTTTGTCTACTAAGGCATTATTGTTACACTGATATACCATGAAGAAATTGTGTTGCTCCAGGAGCATACTAGGTAGCAAATTACAGCCATCATTTATTAGGAACAAGGTTAATTTTTCCAAAGATTAGAAAAAAGAAATCTAGGGTTTGTTTTTTTTAAAAAATCATGCTTCTAAAAGATTAATAAAAAAAACCTTTTCCTAACTGCCAGCTTTTTCACTCGCTTTTATCATGAGCACTGAATTTGAAGTAGACCATTGCAGCCCTTGTCTCAACATTCTGGGGTTCCCTTTAAAGGGCCTATCCAATGACATTAATCTGGCCTCATTAACAGTTTTGGAATTAAGCATTTTAAACAGGCATATTATGGCAGAAGGCCTTTTAAAGCTATTACAACTGCAGTTTTGTTGCTGCATTACATACTTTTGATACTGATAATTTTGTTTTCTTCATTATCATGGCAGTGATACTCATGTTGTTAGCTAACTTGAACTTCTATGTGAAAATAAGGTAAAAATGTTAAAATAAATATAACAGTAGGACTTCGGTGGTTAGCAATAGATTGATCAACAATGAAAGATAAACCACACATGGCACTAATTGCATCCTGTTTATTATGCCCTTTGCACAGAGTTAATTTCATTCTTGCTTACTGTCTTTTAATACAATAATATGCTATCAGATGGGTATTTTTCCTGTGTGCTAGATTATTGCTGACATGATAGCTACCCTTTCCAGCAAACGGTTTACATTATGATAGGGAGTCAGTGATTAAGTATGATTATAACAATCCAGTAGTGATTAAGATTATTTATTTATATATCATATTTAGATGCTGCCGATCTCCCTCATAGAGCAATTCTGGGTGATGTTCAACTATATATATAAAAACACAAAAACTATAGATAAATATTATAGTAAAACAGTTAAAACAAGAATAAAATAATTAAAATTATGAGGGAGGACTTCAGAGTAGTAACCAGACACATAGTTGCATGCTCCTCAATGAACCTCAAGTGAGCTAGGAGTGGGAGCCAGCAGAGCTTGTTTTTCAAGCATTTTTGAAAATCCAGGAGAGAGTGTGTCAGCCTAACCTCTAGCAGGACAATGTTCCAAAGGACAGGGGCAATGGCTTTCTTTTTGGCTCCTGTCAGTTGAAATTCTTTAACTGATGCAATCTTTGATAATACCTTTCCTGCCTGACCATGTGGGATAGACTGAAGTAATGGGACCAAGATGGCTCAGCAGGTAATCTGGCCCCATGCCACTGAGGACTTTGAAATTAGTAAGCAACAGGTTGATTTGGATTTGGAAGCAACTGTAATGATGCTTTGCTACTCTTACCACACAAGGTGAGCCTTAATAGCACCTGCACCTCATATTCAGTCAGATTTGTCCCTCATTTTCCTCCAGCAGCACTCTAGGTGTCTCTTGATCCTTTTCAACTACATCAACTCCTCCTCTTCTGCAGAACTGTATTTCTCCCAATGCCCTTTAAAACCTAGTTGGGTCCATAAGTCGCTGGGGGCAAATCAATTGAATAGGTCCAGCCATTACAGAAGTGGATAGCATAAAAGAATCCAAAGCCACCAGGACATTATCTGACTATGACCAAGGGACCAAAAAAAGTTCCTCTCTCATATCACATTGCCACTGCCCTAAAAAGGTGACCATGGGAGAGATCCATGGCCATCATGGAGGCCATGAACTCTTGAGCTACTTCAGACACCCAGCCCATGTTGAAATCCCCCAGGACCATGAGTCTAGAGATCTCTACAGCCAATCCTGAGATGGTATCCAACCCCTCAGGCATGAAGGCTGCTATGCATCAGGGAAGCTGGTACAATAGGAACAATCCCAAATGTTCCAGGGACTTTAACTTCAGAAACAGATCTCACAGCCAACAACTTGTGGAACAGGATTGCTGATGGCTACTAGAAAACATACCCCCCACACCTTTTCATTTTATAAAAGCTGCAAAACCTTGGTTTTCTAATTCTATTCAGCAGTGTCTAGATGTTTATTGTTCCTCAGTGGCCATGGTTTTATTTGTAACTTTATTTGCTGCTGTTAGAGAGTTTTATCCCCTGTAATATTGCTTTGTTATTTTAATATTCTTACTGAAAGAAGGAAATGTAGTTGTTCAGAGTCCCCCTGGACTGAGCAGCATATAAACCCCAGTAAATCAATCAATCAATCAATCAATCAATCACTATGTGTACAATAGTGCTGCAAGTCATCCTGTATCCATGTACCATAACATACATGAGAGTTTATGATCCATAAACATAAAACACAGTGTGACATTTAAATTTTGAAGTAAGTCTGTCTCCATTTAATCAAATAAAAATATTCATGCTGATACGATTGCAATAAAACTTAGAGAATTATTAATATTTCTATTTAGACATGTAGTAGAAGGATAGCATTTTTGTTGGTTTTGCCTAAAATATCAACCAGTTTTGTAATTCTTCAAAGACTTACATGTATATCATGGCATATTCCACAAAGATGTATGTCATAAAACATGTGCTAACTTTTAGGTTGTTATTGCACTTCTTAATTTTATGTAAAAATATTATACACACATCACTATTAGTAATTCCTACTCATTTCTGTTTACCAAATTATATAATGATCTGTACATGGATTCCTTATTTATTTGTAAAAGAATACCACATTCATACAAGACATATTTTTTACTCCTTGTAACACATGTTAACAAAAGTCTATTAAATCTAAAGCTGTGGCTGTTCTGTAGCTTCCTATTTAATGATTCTAATGAAAATACTTTTTCCATGTTCACTCTAGTTCATCAAAGTCAATAATAAAATATTTTTCTTTATTTTTCCCTAAGGCTCCCCCTTTTAAACTCTAATCCATTTATTTTCTAATAAAAAGTATGTTATAACACTTCAAAAAAGTTTCACTTAATTAGAGCCAAGAAAGCCAAAACAAGAAAGGGATAAATATATGTCTATGTTTGCCTTGGGGGTTCATTTGATTCAGCCAAGTGCCTTCTCTTGAGGCAGAATTAGGAATCCAGAGTGAATTTTTATTTCCTCAGGACAGAACCAACATACCTGAATTTACTTAATTCTCTTTCTGGACTTCAACAAAGCTCTATTCCTGTAGTGGCAGTCCTTTGAAGCACCAGGTTTATCAGAAGATAACTTCATGCAGCTAAGGAAACAAACAAACCTTTTATCTTTTATACGAAGCACTATGGTACTGGATTCAGGGACTGACAAATATTCTGTCAAATCAGATTGATTCTTGCAGGTCATAACTGATCACCCCAATTGTTGTGCCTTTGCAAAAAATCACAGAGATGACCTTGGAGAAATTATGCAAGTGCCAGTTACAAAAAAAAAGTGTGGGGGGAGGGGAATGAAGAAATCATGAAAAAAAAAACTTATGGTGGCTGTGCCCAAACTCCTGAAGGTGTAAGAAGTGAAAAACACAGTTAAGGTTTTAGGATTCTGTGACTATAGTCCACATCAATATTGTTTCAATCAAATTGGTGAAATTTGTTTCCTGATTTGGACTTCCATGGAGGACCTACTGTCCTAGGGATTGAAATGCATAGATCTTAGCTTTAAGTTCAGCAGAGTGATTCCATGTAGTATTTCTACATTCAAGAGATAGCAGCATATACCAATTGCGCAAGTTTTTTTTATTGCAAAAATATATGAGAAGCAGGCTGATGGATCTTAAGAAGTCTCAGGAGTTTCTACTCTTTGTGAAAATGATGGAGGACACAGATAACAAACAAAAGAACAGCTGCACAGCACAGAAGAAAGAATTTGTCTTGCAGTATCAAATCAAATCTGCCTTTTGTTAAATACCAGAGTGGCAATTTCACTGACTGGTCAAATTTCAATTTTACTTTCCTTTCCATTGCCTGCTTTGGCATTATGAAAATATACAAGGATTCAGTGCTACCTTGTTGGTGTCTGTTCTTAACAGTCTCATAAACAGAACTTCTCCAAGATGATCTGTCCCCAAACTGGTTTTTCGTGCCTTCCAATAATGTCTCACTGCTGCAGCTGAATCCATCCACCTTACTGCTTATTGTGCTAGTCTTCTATTTTCTTTTACCTTTCCCAGCATTATGCACTTTTCAGGAGAGCTAGAGCTTCACATAATGTGTCCAAAATATCGTAAGTTGTTAGTACTCATTTGTGCTTCAAGTGAGAACTCTGTTGACTTGTTCTATGATTCTTTTGTCTGTTTTCTTGGCTGTCTGTGGTAAAGAGTCTTCTCTAACAACAGAATTCAAATGCATCAATACCCTTTCTGTCTTGTTTTGCCTTTTCTAATACAAATTTCAACATCTGACATTTCCTTTCCAAGTAGGATTCTAATCTGTGTTGGATGATTCTAAGCATTAATTTCCTAGTATGTGCAAATAAGTATGATAGTTTGCACTGTAAAATCTCCGTTTTTGGTATAGGTACATTATCTCTTCCTATCTGTTAGCCACTATCATTCTTCAGATTTATTGGCATAGATTTTGTTTAAAATCTTTACCAGTTTTTGTTATTGCTTGCCATATTTTAACAGATATTCCATCAGATTGCAGCAAACAAATGGGACAGCAAACTAATATAATAATAAGTGAAATAAATAATAAATAAATAAATTCCCATAGCCTTCTAACTAGGTGATGACTGGAGTGCTAATCTGATTTCATCTTCTAATAGTAAAGTTTGTAGTAAGTAGTTAATGTCTTCCAAGATATCTTGGGTGTTAACATCTTGGTTGCACACTGTAGGAGAACATTTCTCTAATGGCAAGAAGAAAAATATTAAACAGTTTAATCACACAGTAAAGTTGCAGCTGCCAACTGAACAATGACCAGAAGATGACAGGGCTGCATGTACCAACTCAGCTGCTTCCTGCCACAAACACAAGTTGCTAACATTTGCAGCAATGTGATGCAAACCCTAACCAATGTGGTTTCCAAATGACAATTGTATGCAACCAACAAGTCTTTCTCATCAGGAAAATGAAGAGATGTTATCAGTGGCTAGAGACCCACCCATGATAGCAGTACACTCTTGGGAGGCTCAAGGAATTGTCTTACTCTAAGGACATCCCCCCCAAAGTACTGGTCTAAGGCAGGGGTGTCAGATTCGATTTCATTGAGGTCTGCATTGGGGTTGTGTTTGACTGCAGGGGCCAGGGTGGGAATGGCCAGGTTGAGTATGGCCAGCTTGATGTCACTCATGTTGGGGGTGTCTATGGTGGCCTGAGTGCTCTGCCAGTAAAAAGGCTCCCAAGCTTTGTTTTCACTAGCAGAAGATTGTAGGAAGTCATGGTAGCTGAAAACGGAGCTCAGTAGCCCGTTTTTGCTGGCAGAAGCACAGGCTGGTCCTTCATTGTTTCCAGGGTGTTTCCATGGGCCAGATCTAAGTACCCATGGGCTGGATCCAGCCCCCAGACCTTGTGTTTGACACATCTGATCTAAGGAGATGGCATGTCAACTCTTCAGCATGGATGATCAGTCCCACTGAATCTATCTCTGCTTACTTCCCCAACCAATACCTCCTCTCACCATTGCCTGTGTTGTTGCTGCTGCCAGCAAGCTTCATTATTTTAATACATTTCTGTTGTCTTTCTATTACCTTTCCCATTCAATTTGCTTAATAAAACAATAATGTATTTTTAAAGGCAAATGGCCTAAACAGAGTTTGACATAATATGAGTTATCTCGCTCTACCACTCATCTTCTGAAACATCCATTTCCTAACTTAGCAATACTTTTGAATTGTTGCCAACAAGCTGGCAGCTCTAAGGGGGAGGAATGAAAGTGCACGATTAATTCATTTATCTCCTAGTGAATACTATTAAAATTAGGAACTACTAAGTATATATTAATGTCAGATATATTAATTCCTTTGAGCTTTTGATTAAAGATTTCTCTGCATCAGGCTTAAAATGACCACATTAATAAACAATAATGTAGAAAATAAAACCCAACTTGTTAATGAAAAAAGCTACTAGGAGTCAATTGTAATATATTTGGAGGAAAATATTTAAACATTAGGGGCTCAGGAGAAGATTATTTAGGATTTTCATTATTTGTTTAGAGAGAAATTAAGAGCTAGCTTATAGATAAAGGGCATTGTTGTTTAAAACACAAGCAAATTAAAGTAAGCCGCCTACTGTGGAGTGTTGCAAGCAAATATACGCCCTTTTGCATCAACTCTGCAGGTGGGTATATTAAAGCAGAACATTAATGATCAAACAATGTGCAAAATCTATACATTCGGTTTAGAATATGATTAAGCAGATTAAAAATGCAAATAGTAACAGAATGAGAAAAGTACATACACACAGAATGATGCCGCAGTGCTGAATTTGGCTGAGAAGGACTGAAAGATTTATCCCACCATACTTTCTTGCAGAACTTAATACTAATTTGCCCAAAGTTTTCTACCTCTTGAAGGTACATCAAGGAATATAAAAAAGTATACTTCTGAAGTAATGCTATCGCTGTGTATCAAAATGCATAAGCATTCTCAGCAATGACATAGAATAAGCAAGATATAATACTAATTATCACTTTCACATTATCTTTAATATAGTAACATAGAATCTGTGGTATCAACACATCATGAAGCACGTGTCAAATAGAGAGAAATTTAAAAATTGATACTTAGTCAACGAAATATGAACTGACTTGATCTGCATATGTGTATGAATTCAAATGTTTACCTATCAGCTTCATCCCTTCCCAAATGTTCCTGGACAATTTTGAAGTGTGTATTTTGGGAGTAAAATATATTTAATAATTTATCAGGTGACAAAATACTTTTAAAATTGAATGCAAATTTTCATGAATGTTTTAAAAATGCAGATCGGTGCAAAAACTGGATGGTTCAAAATGATGGTGAGCATATCTATATATGGATTTTTTAAAAATATAGTAGAGGCTACTGTATAAAAATGCTAAAATATTAATATTTAAAATATTAACACTAACATTAGAAATAAATAAAAACAGGTTGTATTTGTTCTCTTACATTACGGGTTTTCCAGTCCAATCTCCCAGTTATTTCTGCATTAATCTATTCAATACCCAAGTAATGCCTAACTGCCCCTTCCAAAACTACCATTCAGGCAAAATGTAGGCACCTTGTATTAACATTTTTCTAGAACTGTGCTAGACAGTTTTAAAAACATAAGATTAGCAATCTTTTGAAACAGTGCCAGACCTGTAAAAAAGACAAATCAATCAATCAAGTCTGGTGTACTAATTGATTTTAAGAGAACCAATTCTGCTAGCTATGATTCTATCATCAGTGACTCCATTATACATTTTGTACTGCTTTTGCTAAAAAAGAGTTTGAGGTAGCTGTACTTTGTATGGTTTCTATAAATGTCATTTTACAACTCCATTGCCATTTTGAGTATTCCCTCGATTACTTCTGATGATGCTGGTTGTGACCGCTTGCAATCACCCTGCTATTCTTTGTAGAACTTCTTCATCTGAGTGTTTGGGACCTGGATTGAACTCAACAAGGGGTCTAACTTTTCACCTAAGTACACAGCACAGCAGAGAGACATCACGTGAAGTTGGAAAGAGTTCAAGCATTCTAGAAAAGCATCAATGCTTTGTCCATAAATAGTTCAGCTGATAGGTTGGTGAAACTAAAGAGAGAGCATAGAGCAAAAAGAGAAAAAAGTTTTTCCAGTATACTGGGTGGATTTCCTTTCTCTTTCATCCCTATTCTCCCAGTACAGGCCAGTTAGCTATATTTTTGGAGATCCGTAAAGTACAAAAATACCCTGTAAGGTCATCAGTGTGTAGACATTCAATGTCAGTAGTCTAGCCCTTGAGAAAATTGAAAGTTACCCAAAGTGTTGGCTCTTCATTTATCCAAAGCTATGGCACCAAATGTTAAGCACCCTGATTAGAGGTTTTTTTTTCCCCACTAGGATATGACACAGAGTGGAAACACAGGAGAATTCTCCAATCACTGTTGTTAAATTATCTCATGTTAAAACTATAGTTGGTACATGGGATAAACTACATGGGATAATTTAACAGCAGGTCACTGCTAGTTGCCAGCCTAATTAAAATGCAGAATAGATATCAGCCATCAAGCCAGCACAGTTAATGCTGGCATTCTTTACTCCTGAGTCAAGGGTTGGAAGAATTCATCTGATTCAGCCATGAGGAAGAGCCCTCAGGCTCTCAGTTTAGCCAATTACCAACTCTAACCTTAAAAGAAAAAAAATATTGAGGTCTTCTCTTAAACTCATATGTCAAATTCTATTGACAAACTTTTGTTTGCTCTCTTTGTTCATTTGCTTAATGAGTTCATTACTTGGAACTTGGCTGCCTTATATGCCCCATAAAATCTCTGCTTACTTAGCAGCAAGCAGCTCTTCAAGACATGACCTTTCATGTCTTCACAGCAGGGTGCATACTCTCTCCCAGAAGACATAGCCTCTCAGACTTCACCTCCTATGGGAATACACTGGTAAACTTTTGTTTGTTCTTCTATCCAGCTGGACACAGTTGATAGAGAATAGAATAAGGGACCTAAATTGGTCATAAATTTTATCCCCAATAGCAAATTTTGTGTTTTTAAGAATTTTGTTAACTTGGCTTCCAAAAGGTCTAATAATAACTGCAAAGTGCATCATAATAATAGATTTCTTACCATACTATAGCATAATTTATAATCATTTCTTGCATTCATCTCTTTCACATTGATACTATGGAAGCAGGACCTTTTTTTAATAGGCACTTTAATTAAAGAGGTGATGATGGCATAAAGCTAGATTGCTTGAGATTGTAAAGGTTCTTTCTGTGATAAATGATTCAACATATTAATCAGATTCACCAAGTGTACATTCTAACTTTCCTCAGGATATTTCTCATGGATAACTGCAGGGTCCCAGTACTTGAATTTTATTTAAGTGCATGATCAAAACATGATGCCAACAACATGCTTGGTAAAACATGAGGTGGCTTTCATATAAGGTTTAATTCTCAAGGTACTTGAATATCAGGAGAACATTTGTTTGAAGCTGCAGTGCTCTTTCTCTGTTATTCGTTCACCCAGGATCATCTCCCAAGAGCCTTATTAACACAATATTCACTTTAAAAATCTAAGGAAATTAAATAAGACTTGTTAAAAATAAAATATGTACAGGTTTATTTGACTATCCCCCAGGTAACTTTTCAAAGCAACTATATGTCTGGAAGAAAACCAAAAACTATTGAAGACATTAGGAGCCAGTTTCCAATTTAAACCTATACCCTACTGAAAAATAAATTAATCATATTTTATATGCTGCTATATACTGACATTCTGTTATCGAGCTTTACAAAACCAATACATCTAATTTTTGTCCTATGTCTCAACAAACAAAGAGAATTTTAGTTTTGTCTTTCCAGAGTTTATACAGTACAATAATGGCAGATAATACATTCTAATTATTACATATGATTCACTGCTTTTTAAGAAATCATCATTAGATCCCACCCTGGACAGTTTTCATCCTGCTTCCAAACGTATTCCACTCCATATTTTGGATGCATTAAAACAAGCTATGCATTGTAAGGTCTTTGATTATACTTAGCTTCCAAATCAGCTATTAATTATTCAGGAATATTGATAAATGCAACATAATTAAGATATGAATGGTAATTTGTGTTATTAAGAGGCAGATAAAATCACTTGGATTCATTCCCGGTTGGATGTCAGCATGGAAGCTGGTCCAATGGAGATGGCTGTGGTAGGTTCTTGCCCAGTTAATTGGCAATGGTCTAATCCTGCTGCTCTTAAGGAAGTGGACAGGATCCTAGGGAATGTGATCTTGGTCACCTCTGTTTAGATCCATGTCCCCCCAGCTGGTAAAATCCTGTGGGAAGCTGACATTTGGGTGGATACTGGGGTGATCAGTGTATTTTTGGCTGAGGGGGTAGTGCATAAACCCTTTAAGGAGGATATGATTCACCACCTTCATTATATCCCATCCTGATGGACAATTTTCATCCTGTTTCTAATCTTCTGGGAAAGGTTACTAAGAAAGTAATTGTGCTGCAGGTCCAGAAAATCCTGTAGAAAATAAATTATCTAGAGCCCTTCATTTCTAAAACTTGTTTCACAGACATAGCTTTATTAATTTGTGAACTGCTTTATAAAATATAAAACTAGTACAATAAATAGCTTTAAGAATTCATATTCTGAATGTAAAAGTCCAAATACTGTGATTTAATTCCAAGGATCCTGGGAAAAGTCACACCTCAATCTCTCTTGAAGTTTGCTGCTGATAGTATGATGTATATTGAGCTGATTCATACAATGAGATAAATTAAAATAAGTGGTTTGGATTGAGTTTAATGTGCCATTGTCCAATCATTATCTGAGTAAAAGAACTAGTTGTTTTACTCTTTAGCACTTAGCTGAACTTCTTACACAAATACCTTCATTTCCATGCATAAAGACACTATCAACTCCAGACTCAACAAGACTTCCTAAGAATAGGCATGCATAAGTTTCTTGATGATTACAACCTAGCACTAAGGACTCTCTTGAATTCTTTGCTTTTGACAAAAGACAAAAATCAATATCTTAACAGGCCAAGGATCTCTTCCACAGTTTCCTCAGTCTATGTATACAGCACTTTTCCATGTATAAGAGACCTTGACCTCAGTAAGACTTGCTAAAGCATAGGTATGTAGAAATTTATGTTGAAGTCTCTCTGTAGGTTAACACTTATTATTCATGGAAATTGTGGAAGAGTATTTTGTAAGAGAAAGAGATAGAAAGTTGAATTGTCCATGTTGGTGGGGGATCAACTAAGTTTATCAAGTGACACCTTATTTTATTGGTATTTAAAAAGTGACCATTCATTAATAATCACCTATTTTTTCTGCTGTTTTGAAATGCACATATACAGTTATTTCTATGCACATATACAAATGTATTAATGGCTCACATTTATTATCTGCTGTCTGCCTGCCATTCAAATCCCAGCAGGCTCAAGGTTGACTCAGCCTTCCATCCTTCCAAGGTGGGTAAAATGAGGACCCAGATTGTTGAGGGCAATAGGCTGACTCTATAAACTGCTTAGAGGGGGCTGGAAAGCAATATAAAGCGGTATATAAGTCTAAGTGCTGTTGCTATTATAGTAGAAAAAAAATCAGAATTTATTCCAGTTGAAGTTGATGATCATATGGATGCTGAATAGTGTTCAAGAATTGTTTTCTTTGCTGGTAACCCTTTTTCTCTCCAGTATTTTTTTTAGGGTACCTTAAGTTCAGATTCATCTTCCTATGATGTTTAAAATATTAGCTCCACAGGAGAGAAGCCCTCTGTATGATTTCATAATAGTAAATCTTTAAAATAAATTATTGAAATGATTGATATCCCTGAAGTATCTAAAGAGTTTGGATATTTGGGCAAATTCTAAGTTCTAGATTTTAGCTCAGGGTTCCCCAACCTTTCCGATTTTGACTGGCGGGAGGGTAAGAGAAGGGATGGTTCTGTGTGAGTGGAATGCAAGTGTGCATGGGGTACAGTTCCATTTGCACCAGTGGTGAGCAGGCATGCACACTACTCAGGCAAAGGACGTGCACATGCACACACTTATCAGCTGTTCACACAAGTGGGGACACACACACACTCACCACTTCCACATCCCAGTTCTGAATGGTTCATGGTCCAGTAGTGGGCTGCGACCCAGGAATTGTGGACCTCTGTTCTAGTTCACATGGTGAGGTAGAACTTCTTGAACAGATGAATTGTTTAGCAGTGGAACCACCAGCTGCTCAGGAAGCAGTGAATTTATTCCTTAGAATTTACTAGAATTTTTCAAACAGAGAATGATGAATGAATGATCATCTGTCAGAGATGTTGTAGTAGATTCCCCACTAAGCAGAAAAGATTGCACTAGATGACCTCTAATGGCCTTTTGAACTCTGTGATCCTACAATTCTTTTAGCTGTTGTAGAAACAGTTCATATCTTCCCATGCTCTTTTCAAACTCAGAAAAGAGAAAGACTATATTAAAATTATGTTTTCAGCTGTATCTTCAGTGACATATAGCTGTTTTCCCAATAACAACATGAAATTATGATGTATTGAAATGTACCTATATTTAACAGGATCTGCAATTATCTTGAATGAAATATTTTAGAGAAAGACAAGTGGTTTGTTTGCCTTTTAATGTACACCTTCTTTCACTTAATAATGTAGGAAATAAATTGCATTTGATATGTAAAAAAAATGCCATGGATTTCTACTGTAGAAAGAAAGTAAACAAGGAGAGAATCAACTTAGAAAAAAGGAGAAATTTCTTGACGGTTAGAAAAATTAATCAGTGGAACAACCTGTCTTAAGTAATTATGGGTGTTCCATTACTGGAGGTTTTTAAGGAAGATTGGGCAGCCATTTGTCTGACATGCTATAGGGTCTCTTGATTGAGCAGGGGTGGTGGACTATAAAACCTCCAAAGTTCCTTTCAACTCTCTAAATCTGAAACAGGCATTCCTAATATATATCATCTATAGAAGTAAGATTCAGATTTGAAATAGAGAACATTGCCTAAAATATGCATAGTCTTTATTCTAATACTGCATTCCATTGATGAAGAGCAATACTGCTTTATGTTTTTTTCTTTCCCAGCACTTGAAAAGGGATATAAGATGAAGCATAGGTTAACTGAAATATAGATTTATGTTGTAAATCTGTGTATTGAATTTCATTATAATACAGTTATGCCTAATAGAAGAGAATACATGTAGCTCAGTACTGAGCAGCAAGACTCCACAGAATGCCTATTCTGAGCTGCCCTGAGAAAAAGGCAACTGCAATGCTATTAAAGAAATATTAAAATGGAATGATAAAAATGAATGACTCAAATAAAGGTTCTCTCTTAGCAAAATTATTATGCATTTATTCTAGACTATATGCTTAATTCCTTAATTTTTTAGGGTTTTTTTGCACCATATAGTAGCAGAAATGTAGCTTCAAATCTAGTAAGAGTAACCTTGCTGAAATCAGGGAAATTTAAGTTTGAATGATTGTGTGCCATCAAGTTGGTATAAACTCTTAGTGACCACATAAATTTCCTCCATGACAATCTGTCCCTAACTTTCTGCTACTGGTCACCCTCTCCTTCCCTTTCCTTCTGGAATTAAACTTAATCCATTTTAATTTCTCTCTTTTTTACAATACATATAAGCACCCTAATTTGTTATATGTCTACCAAATAACATATGGTATTCTGTGACATATGTCAAATCAAATCACCATCATACAATATATAGTTGAGCTGGTCCAAAAGAGGATTATTAAACAAATATGCAAAGAAAACGCAGAATCATGATGAGCCAAGTTTCACTTTTTAAATTAGCTTCTGGGTGGGTTCTACTATCTGGTATTACTAAAATCATGTGTGTTTGCCATTGAATAGCTAGAACTACTACCATTTACCTATATTCCAGAATTTTTAAAAGAAAACATTAGCTATCTTGGATAAACAGCATCTTGTATATGCCAAATGATCCAATTCACAATTGAGACCAGCATTTTAGTGGTTTATTAGATTTATTTTGTGCATTTTCATACTAACTTGACATATCCAGAAAACAACTGATAATTAATGCTACCCTACACATTTTTAAAGTGTTCATTAATAGATACCAATGAAGAGGGCTCAAGAGCTCATCAGTTAAAGATGCTGAGCTTGTCAGCTGGAGTAGTGCACAAGAGAGTGAGCTCCTGTTACTTACCCCAGCTCTTGCCTACCTAGCCGTTCAAAAGTATGTAAATAGATACATGCTGAATAGATGATGAATAGATAAATAGGTAATCCAAAAAGTGCTTTTCACGAGGCAACTGAACTTTCTTGCTTTTTTTCCCTCAAAAAGCACCTTTGAGATGACCATGACCTGGATAACTGAGAATCTCTGTAGAGTTTTAGATAAATAGGTACCACTTCAGTGGAAAGGTAACAGCATTCCCTGTACCTTAGCATATAGTAATGCTGGTCACATACCATAGAAATGTCTTCAGACAACACTGGCTCTCTTGGCTAAAAAATAGAGATGAGCACTGACCCCTAGAGTCAGACACGACTGAACAGGATAAAATTTTACCTTTGCCTTTATTAGACACCAATATGATCAAGGAACTTTTGAATCATCTTAACTTATAATCATCAGGTAATCCAGCCTTTGGAGTGTATCTGCTAGCAACTGAAGTTAATTTGTTGTTGTTTCAAATAGCTATGCATCACATCTTTGCCCTCATGAAAGAAACAGTCGGAAATACTTGTTAGCTAATTATTTCCAAGTGCTAATTGTCTGTCAAGTTCCCTTCATTACTTTTTGGCTATCTCTGAAGCAGCACAGTGAGGAACTTCTTTTGATGTGAACTGTTCTATATGCTGCTTCCTTATACATGGCTATTTTTGCTTCTTTCTACAAATATTTGTTCCTCACAACAAGCCACTACTGATTACCTTTCTTCCAGTATTTCAGTCTTAAAATTCTCTTCCTTTTTTTCCTTTTATAGTAAACAGTCTACGAAAATACACAAATGTATCTATTTGCTGTAGCGTTTTACAATTCAAGTACATCTTGAACTTGTTCTAGTGTTCTAGCTTTGAGGCCAATAACAATTAACAGATTCAAAGGGCCAAAAGATTTTCACCAGTTTACTGTTAATTGACTACTGAGTAAAATCAAGTTACCCTGACTACCTCTGCTTGCTTGATTAAGCATCTTCACGTCAATGTCAGCTCTTAGTGACCACACATACATAGATTCACTCCTGAATTATCTTTCTTCAAGGTCTGCCAGTGATGCATTCACTGCTGTCAGAACTGAATCCATCCACCTTGCCACTGCTGGTTCTCTATTTGTTTTTAATTCAACTTTTTCAAGCATCATTGACTTTTGAAAGGAGTAGGATGTCCATGTGATGTATATTTAATAGCGAGGGCCTGGACAGCTGGCTAGAGAGAAGTTCCATGAAGATGGACCCCAGCACAAGTCCAAAAGCTTGGAAGACAAAATCTCAGGTCCCACTGACAGACGCAGACTGGATCCTGGACAATTGTGTTTACATGATAATTCTACTTTGGTTTTTCTCTGATCTATTTGTTTTCCTGGCTGTCCATGGGATCCTTAAAAATCTTTTCATTTATGCATGCTTTTCTGCCAATTTTTCACAGTGATAGTTGTCCATATATTTTCTTTTTATGATTTTCCTGTAATAACATGAAATAAAAATCCTTCTGCGTTTTTCTGCATTTTAGCAGTTTTATAGTGAGGTAGGTTTGTATAGCCAAAAGTGTATTTCATCTAAAAATGCATGAAGAATATCTACCTTTAGTTTCCTTATTTGTTGAATTTATTTAGAAACTTTTCCCCAAATTAACTTTGTTTTTATTCCTTAATTCACAGCAACTGATAGAGAGAAATATATTGTTTCTGATAGTAGAGGCAATTAATTCTACTAATAACCTTATCTTCTATGGATTTGCCCACATGCTTTAATATTGCCAAGAATATTTGAATGTCAAATTAAATCAAATCAAATATTTACTATGGTCATAAGCAGCATAAATATTAGGATGAGTAAAATTTCATAGGACCCTATGTTCCCCCATGCTTGTGTATATCTGAAAGAATAAGTCTTTAAATGTGAGTGTGTATGAGAGATGTAGAGTTAGTGATGTTTGCCTGTATGAGTAATATATCATATTAGGTTGAATTGAAGCCCCAATCAAAACTAAAACATGTAAATTAATACAAATGACAAACAATGCATTTATTTCTGCCCTTTCTGTATGTATCTGTCACCTTATTTAAATAGGACACTGTCAAGATAATTGGCAGTGTCCTATAACAAAACTCTTCATTGTGGATTAGATGCATTTAAAAAGAATGTCAGAAAAAACTGATGTATCAATAAAATATATTTTTAATCCCAGGTCAGCATTATTTAAAAAATAAAATAAATGTTATTGTCAGAGAGAGAGAGAGAGAGAGAATTCTAGCCCCTTTTGTAGTACATATTTTCTTTTCAATATCCCACTTGATTGTAATGAATAATCCAGGGAGATGCAGAATGTATGGCCACTGAAATTTTTTCCAGACAGTTAAAAACAACTCTGCTCTATATCACTTTACTACAAAGGAGGAGGAAAGAATTTCCAAATTGAACTGTGGGCAAATTCTAAGAAGCTGTCCAACTGCTCTTCTCACTACACTGTACATTTTATTTTCTGGATTCTTTCCCCTACAATCTCTAGCTGGATCTCTAGCTGTCCACATTCAGTCTCAGTCCTTTTTTGCCATTTTGTTTAGTACCCAAATTTGGTTCTATCCTGTTTTTAAAAAAGTTAAAATTAATTTACTGACAGTTAAAGAGACAGCAAAACTCAAGGTTTGTAGGAGAACCAGGTTGCTACAGACAAGTGTACTGATGGGAGAGTCCGAGTGGATACAATAAAGCATTAAGAAAGTAATTGAATGGACACCTGATAGAAACCAGGAGACTCTGAGTTCTAAGGCTTCCCTTAGGCATGAAAACCTGCTGGGTGATTTTAGGCCCAGTCACTCTCTTTCAGCCCAACCTAATTTATAGGACTGTTGTGAGGGAAATAGGAGGCAGGAGAATTAGGTCTGTTTTCTTTCACACACTTTCTCTCTCTCATAAAAATCTAATAATATTATAGTCATCAAGATTCTGGATACAGAAATATGGACAGGGCTGTCTCAGCAGGTTGCAGAAGCATTCTGAGGCCTTCTGAGGGCAGTCCACATTGGTGCTGCTGCCAATTATCCTCCATCCATTAGCAGCAATCTGTACACTGTTCAGCCACTGTTGATTTCTGCAATAAGGAGCCCATTAATTTGACACAGTGGAGATGCCACTGAAGTTTGAGGAATCTAATGATTTAGTATCTTACAAGGCTTTTATGGGAGGTGGGAATGGGTGAGGGCCTGTTAATTGTGAAGAGACATTGCCTCAGTTTCTCTTTGAATTCAGGAGAGAGAGGTGAATATTAGGAAATATTGCAGGCTCCATATTCATAAAAATTAACAAATATAAAATAATATTGTGACTGACAATAAACAAGTCAATGATGTCTGCCTTTTTTTTTAGTAATTAGACTTTTCATGTTCTCTTTTTCTGCAGGTTCATTCTTGTATCTTAATACATCAGAAAATATGAATTTCCTCCTTTTGAGCCCTTGGCTGAGAAGCAGTAGTGAAAACTGCATGGTGCAAGTGGCTGTCTACAAATACTTCCAACCAAACGGGAAGTATGTTGCTCAGGTCCTCCATGCTAATGAAAGCCACATCAAAACCCCATTGATTCCTGGCAGAGAAAAACATGGGTAGGTCTCTTTCTTTCTCCCCTGCTCCCACCTTCCAATACTACACTTTTGCTTTGAAGCATTAGAAATACTAATACTTACAGCTAAATACTTATCTGTAAAGTACTTTCTAGTTTCACGTGTCATCAGTGAGCTCTTTTGGTCTAGATTATTTAAGAGAGAGGAGAGAGGCTACTGCATGGGTCTGTCTCTGGGAGATGTTATTACTATGTCTATTCTCATTAAACTATTTGGCTATATTAATACTTGACCATATTAATTCACACACATGCACGGACACACAAAATGAGTAATTACAGCCCATTCTGCTTTCAGGGATGCCACTTTGCTTTTTATTCATGAATATACTGCATTTTTTTCCTGATTAGCAGAGTTCTTTCTTTCATGCTATTCTGACAACTGGTATGTAATAACTGAATTCAGTATAATTTAATTTCCTAAACTTCAAACATTAGCATAGGAAAAATACAAGTTCTACAGTATAAAGCTAATTATTGCCTGCAGTCACCAAGACAAATCAATAGTTGGAAAAGATAATACAACTATACTCATTTGCTAATACACAGGATGAATTCATACTTTGAACATTATAGATTAAAAAACTCCATAAATCCTAAAGTTTGTGAATCTTTGTTTATAGCTTAATATTATTCATAAACTCAGATACAATGTCTTATTTCACAAACCTTACTGGCTTACTGCAGTTTGTGAACTTGGACCTATTAGATATTATTATAATGGTGCTTAGTAGGTGTTTACATAATCTGGCAGATAAACTAAATCTTCCATATGAAACCTTTTTTTATTTTTACATTTTCAGAACTGGAAAGTGACCATTAATTCTTCATCCTCCAAAGCATAGGTGTCAAACTCGATTGTCTTTGTCTTTGCAGAGCGGGGTGGGTGTGGCCTGTGCATGATGCCTCCAGTCTACAGGCCACCAGTTTGACACCCCTGCCAAAGCAATGGCTAATAATAATCCATGTATTCAGTTTGCAGACTCCATACTGAGGCTAACTTTAAGAACAAAGGGTCTGCAGGATTCACAATACAGCCTGATTTGAGAGTTATAGTACTTCTTCCACATGTTTTTCTTTTAATCTCTTAATATTATTACAATACTATCAAAGTATTTTGAAAGTTGAATTCACTTCTGTGTCACTTTAGTTGTGTTAATTAAGATGTTATCTGACTGGGATAACAATGGGACTTTGCTTTTTATGGTTTCTGTGCTGTAAAAATATGAATGCATTCATAAAATATGGCTGAGCTATTACTATTCACTAATCTGCACAGTGTGTAGTAGATAGTGTGGTGGTGGTAGAGATAGGGAACAACACATATACAGTACACTAGTACAGCATGTGCTTCTTTTCACTTCTTTAAGTCTGTATGCCTTCTACGGGGGCCAAGCTAGCTGGAGTAATGATTTCAGAAAGGTTTTTTTTTTATTGTTTTTAACCGCACCATCTTTCTTCTCTCCTTATGCATTCATTCTGTGCAGGAGAAGGCATCTACAAAAAAACTACAAAAAAACCCTGAAGGTGGTTTCAAAAACAAATCTATTTCCTGAGCTTGGCCTTGTATAAAGTTTTGCATTATTTCCAGGTTGGTCAGGCAGACAAAAGAAGCCAAAATTCTGTCTGGCAGAAAATAAAATTCAACTGTAGGAACAGAGGTCAGCCAAGTGGCTCAGCTGAACAACTTCAGTGTCTTCTGCTGGAGAAAATCTAAAGCACTGTTTCTCAACCTTGTCAACTTTAAGATGTGTGGACTTCATTTCCCAGAATTCCCCAGCCAGCACATTTTTTAAAGTTGAGAAAGCAAATATCCTGTTAGTAACTATATAGAGAATGGCTACAAAAGAGTCTTCCTCCCTCTCTTTTTTTCACTTCTTTATATTTATATCTTTTAAAAGGTAGAAAATAGCAATGGCAAATTCCATTTAGGGTAGAACTGTTCTTTCAAATATTGTGGCCAAAAAGATGCCCCAAAGGACATTTCTCTTTTTCCCAACTAATGCAGGGATGTTTAAAGTAGCAATTGTTATTCTCATACAAATGCTTCAGAAGACAGCTGTGGTGGAATGAAGCAAGTCTAAAACATCAATTTTTGTCCTTTGCATCAATTTGTTAACCAACTGAGAAATTAAGGTACTACTTGTATCTCTTAATCTCAAGTCATGCCTCCTTGTCCTAAGGTTGAGACATTAGCTTTTTAAAATATAACCTAGGAGTTAAATACATGAGAGTTCTATTGGTCATTTTAACCCCTCTTAATCCATAAATAATTTTGGTTTGCTTGCAACATTTAAATAAAGTATTTAGGTTGTTGGTGTTTTTTAATTTAATTGAGCTTAGGCTTTTTATTGTTTGTTCTTTCTGCCTATGGCCAGCTAAAACATCTTATTTCAGTTGTGTAATGAAGATTAATTGTCAGTGATGCCTCAATTTGTCAGCCTCTCTCTCTTTCTGTGTGCGTGTATGTGTCTCTCTTGACACACACAGCCCATCTCAGTAGAGCTCAAGG
>JAEANM010000994.1:0-30443 GCA_017656035.1 Myanophis thanlyinensis
CTAAGGATCATAACGATTGTTTACATATATATGAAGTAACCACCTACCCAATTACCCCCTTTCTTACCAACTACCTCTTTTCTTCAACTTATTCCCAACCTATTTCCTACCTTCCCATTCTGCCCTAACTTACCTGCGGTTGTGAATGGCTGGCATTTTGCTGCATATTGTACCATGTATGGTTGTGCATGTGACAAATAAAATTTGAATTTGAATTTGAAATTTGAACTAGCCAGACACCTCAACCAAGAGCAAAAGTTGTTAGGAGCAATTGTGCTGGTGGGAAGGGACTTGGGAGAAGCATCCTCTTCGGCAGCCCCTTCATTAAAGCCAGCCTCAGGGAAACCGGGACCTCCTTTCTTACCAGCTGGCCAGGAGCCCCCCAGCGCGGCTACCTTTCACGCCAGCCAGCGCCCTGGGGTAAGGCGTCTGTCCGTGGCTTGCAGAGGTGCTCTGAGCCGGATTCCTTGAGCCTCTCAGATCCGGCTGCCTGCTCGAGGTACGAAAGGCAGCGAGGAATGCTGCAAAACGCGGAAACCAGGAAACCTCCGGGAAAAGCAGCCGCCGGCCCCGGCCCCAGATCGCGAGCGCGGGGTGGGGGGTGGGGGATGCCTCCCGCTGGCCGCCTTTGCCAGGCTCTCCGCCCGGCCACGTGACTGCCGGCCGCCCCGCCCCTGGAGCCGAACCGCCCGGCAACGGCGCTCCCGGCGCGGCGGGCTCCGGCCGAAGGAGCCGCTCCCCAAGAGCCTCGTGTCCCGCGTCTTTCCGCCCCACTCTGCCCGGAGCCGCCGCGGAAGAGGACGCCGGGCTATGGAGCACCGCGGGCGGCGGGACCCCGAGCCTGGTAGGCGCAGGGGGAAGCGGGGCGGGGGGCTACGCTCCGGCTGGAGCGCGGCGGGGGCTGCCGGGGCGGCCCCTTCCCAGCGCGGGTTGCCTTGGCCGCCTCTTGGGGGTCTGGTGGGAGGGGCTTCCTTTGGGTGTGAGGGCTTGAAAGCCGCTCTTTTGTGGTGGGAAGGGGGTGAGAAACCCAGCGGGGGCTGTAAGCGCCCCTTGCTGTCCCCACAGGGTCGGGTTGGAAGGCAGAGATCGCCAGGCCTTTCCCTGAAGCAGAGGCGCCTTTACCTGCCCAGCATCACCTGCTTCTGGCACGGCCTGGCAGCCCAGCTCAGGAGGAGGAGGGCCAGGAGGAGGTACCCGGTGGCCTGGCCCACCTGGCCCAAGTGGACAACGCCTACCTGGGGATGAGCTGTTGCCTGCGCGCACCAGGCCTCCTTGGTGGTTGTGGGTGCCCAGCGGCCCCGGACCCAGCCAGGGGGGCTTTCTCCTACTGGGCCAGGGGGAGCAGCGTGGCCCATCAGCTCAAGACGATGGACAGCCTGCTGCAGCACCAGCATTGCTTGCTCCTGTCTCGCCATTACTGCCGGCGCCTTAAAGCGGCTTCTGACTTTGTGTGCCGCTTGATGGAAGCTGAGCGCTGTTTTTTGACACCAGCTGGCCAGCCGAGTGCTGATTGGGCCCGCCTGCTGCAGGGCCTCTGCCAGGAGTTGCGGGTGCACACCTCTCACTGGGGCTGCCTGCAGTGCCACCTGCGCAAGGATCCCTGGCTGAGGCCCCTGCTGCTTCGGCAACCTGAGGTGGTGCAGCGCATGAAGCGGTCCCTCTGGCTGCTGGCCCTGCAGGCGCTTTCCCTGCTGGAGAGATGTTTGGAGGCCCTGCTGCAGCAATGGGCTCATGGGGCCCCCCCTCTGCTCTTGGAGGCCTTTCGGGGCCTGGAGAGCTACAACCAGGGGCTGAGCGAGTGGAGCCTGCAGGGAGCCAAGCCGGGGCCTGGGGCTCCAGGGCAACAGGAGGTGCAGGCCTTCTCTGTAGAGAGGGTGCTGGCTGTCTTGGCCGCTGAAAGAGGACGTGTAGCTGGCCAGAGACTGTCTCTGCTGCTCTCCTGGCAGCAGTCAGGGACCAGCCATCCGAGGCCCACAGCTGCTGGCACTTCTGGGGCGGGCAAGGACTTCCCTGCACACCTGCAGGCCTTGTGCCAAGAGGAGGAGGAGGCGGTCATGGCGATGCTGCCGGAATTACTTGCATCCACTGGTGGCCTGAGACATCGCCTCCTGCACCGGCCGAAGCGGGACCAGCCCCAGGGACCCCCCGATGGAGCCCAGGGGTTGGGCCTTACCCCACTGCTCAGCTGGAAGTCTTCTGATTGGCTGGATGCCTCCTTCACTGAAGCGGCTGCGATGCTCTGCGCCGAATACTGGCCTCTCTTCTGGAAAGCAGCTTCGACTGCCTGGGTGCGCCAGCTGGAGCTTCAAGCGCACGGGGATCAATTTCAGAGGGGAGCCGGGGCTGCCCTGGGCCAGCAGGTGACCGATGCTCTGGTGGAAGGTAGGTCAGGCATGGGGGGAGGGGAGGGATGAATGCTGGGTGCTGGCCGGGTCCGGAGCAGATGCAGGCAGCTCCAGAGGTTTCTGCAAGACCTTGAAATGCCTCCTTGGCCTCCGGCTCTGCCCGTCTGAGGTGTGCCCTGGGCAGGTGAAGGCTGGACCCTCAAGAATTCAGGCAGCGTAAGAAGTGTAGTGTGGGCAGCATGTTGATCATTTTGATGCATGCTTTATAATTGGGAATTCTCAGACCTTCCACCTCAACCTGCCAGTGATGCCAGGGAATGTCCCCCAGCAGGGCCCACCTGCCTGGTCTCAGGCTCTCCGCCTGCCCCGTAAGCTTCTGCCCTCTGCCGTCTTTCCCAGGGCAAGCAAAGGCTTTGCCTCCTGGCAGACTGAAACCACCATGAATGTCTGCTTCTGCTTCCAGCTTGCCTGCCTGCGGAGGCAGCAGAGGAGCTGATGGATGTGGCACTTGGCCTGCTCGGGCGTGATGCCCTGTGGCAATGGGACCCAGGTAAGGTCCTCATGGGGCAGAGCCAGGAGGGGGGCTGTGGGCAGCCTGGCTTGTGATGTCTCAGGACAGGCCAATTCCCATCCTCTGGGGGAGCATCAGGGTACCTGAGGCAGGGAGAACTGCATTCCAGCCCCTTTTTCCTCAGGGTTTTGCCATGCTCTGGGCACCGGCCTCGTGGACAGATGCTTGCCCAGGCCCACCACTGTGGCCTGCAGCCAAACAGGGCACGTTTTGCAGAGCCTCTTCCTACTCCTGGCCTTCAGCTTGAGATGCCTGGAGATCCATCCTTTCCATGGTGGCCCAGGTGGGTCTTTCGGCTTGTTCTTCGCCTTGGTGTTGAGGGAGGCAAGTGGGGAGGGAGGGATCTTTGCCAGCTGAGCTGGTTTCTCTTTCACAGGGCAGCGCCTGGTCCCTGCCAGCCTCCACTTGCTCCTGCTTTCTCTTGCGGTGGCTACCTGCCATGCCTCTTCCTACTGGACCATGAGCAAAGCATACCGGTACTTGGCCTCCTGGTCCCTCGGCCAGTTCCTTCTTGTGGCCCAGGGGGATCTGCAGGTAAGCAGCTGAACCTGAGCCCTCCTGGCCTGGAGTTGTCAGAAGCAGGCCTCAGTTTTCCTCTGTTGTCTTGTGTCCAATGGAGCCTGGAAGAAAGGCCTTCCGGAACGCATCGTTCCAAAGACAGGGGTTGTTGGTGGGCCTCGCCAACCAACGCAAGGGTCCCTGAAGAAGGGGAAGGGGTTCTGGCGGTTGAGGTGAGGGGATTGCCTGGGGCCCCCAAAGGAAGCTCCTTGTTGTAAGCTGCAAGGACAGAAGCTTTTTCTTGCAGCTGCTGAAAACTGAAGCCAGGAAGATGTTGGTGCTGGTGAGCAGGGCCTTCTTGGAGGACAGGTGGAAGGAGAGCCCTTTGGCCTCTCATCGGGAGCGGGAGCTGAGCCTGCAAGTCCACTCGGCAACCACCAGCATCCAAGTAAGCCTGTGGCCTTGGAGAGCTGGAGTGAGGTGCCTGTGGCCCAGGAAGGCTGCTGGACAAGCCTACTGGGGCTTTTGAGGAGCCCTGCAAGGATATACTGCCATAGGCTTCCCACTCTGTTGTGCACAAACCCTGGTCCTAGCAGGCCTATAAGAATGCTTGAAAACCAGCTGTGGTCTCTGTTGCTGGCAATCTGGCAGAAGCTCTACCTTGCTTCCCTTCATCCTCTCCTCTTCTTCAGGGCAGCTGAGGGGCAATTCTGCCTATCAGGGTCTGCCTCCCATAGTTATTTGTAGCTGAAGGGCCTCCAGAGATGATAAGATCACCAGAAACTCCTCTGCTTGGTCAGCTTGGGGTGGGTGGGGGGCAACTGAATGCCCTGAAGAAGTTAGAGGGCCTCGGCTGTAGAATGAGAGTCCCCTTCCACGCCTGGTAACCAGCGCCGTTAACCTTGTAATTCATGGCATAGCAACGGTTATCCGTATTAGAGAACTCAGCCCTCCGTGTAGGGGTATGGTCCTCTTTGAAATTCTGTAACAGTTTGCTGAGGTCAAGCAGATGACCCCCCCCCCCCCCCGGCAGGCCTCCCCCCCCTTTTTTTTTTTGCTCTTGATCTATGGAAATACTCCTTTTTTTGTTGTTGGAGGCATTTCTTGCAGGCTGCAGCTCATTCTGAGCCCTTCCTCACATGTTCTCAACAGTATCTGGTAACTTTAAATGTCTCCCCTTTTTCCTTTGAAGAGCTGTGCTTTCCAATCTGCTCCTTCTAGTATCCTGTTTAGCGTTTACCGTCCTGTCCTCACTGAATTCTTCTAGCCCTCCCCCCCCCTTTTTTCCTTTAGTTTAATGTCCATTGTCTGCTGAAATTGGTGAGGGGCCTGCAGAGCCTGTCCTTAGTCTTTGTGAGAAGTGACCCCTTTAGCCGCCTTTGGGAGGGGCTGGTGTGCTCGTTTCCCAGACTTCCCCATTTGCTCTGGTCAGGAGCTCCCAGGTGACGCTTGGCTGGCCAAACTTAGCTTGGAATTCCCATGGGGACCCGGTCCAAGAAGTTGGTTATAGAAAAATAATAAAGACAGTTAAAGGGCTAGAAGCCAGATCTTGGGATGAGAAGACTGGGGAATGCAGAAAAACTCTTCAAAAATTCACAGAAGGTCCCAGAAATTGTTCACAATTCTTCTCAGCCACCCCTACACCCCTAAGAGCAGGATATGAAAGTGTGGATTTATTTACAATGTTTTGCTTCTGTACCTCACTTTCTGCAACTCAGGGTGGTGCACATAATGCTTCCTCCTATTTTCTCCCAACAATCCTGTGGGGTAGATCGGGCCAAGAATGGGGGGACTTGCAGTCTCCCAGCTACACCAAACTGTGGGCTGCAGGATGGTCGGTTCCAGCTTAATGTTGTTACAAGAGTCGTTCCGACCGATCCAGGCAATTTATTAGCAGAGAAGGCAGGTCTTTGACTGGGTTGGCCCGGGCAGAGCTGGGCAGTTGAGTTTGTTCCCTGGTCTAAGCTGCGAGGGGTGGGTGGGAAGGAGGAGGAGGAGGATGAAGGAGAAGACAAAAAGGGCCATTGGGCTCCTGGCATGGGCGGGTCTGGGGTCAGGCCAGGTTAGGGGCATGAGGCAGTCCAGAGTTGCACCTGCCACCCTTTCTCACCCACAGCTTTTTGCAAATGATGTGCTGGAGTTATTTTCTTTGGACTGCAGACGCGTGTCAGCAGAGGTCTTCAGACAGGCCATGCCACTTGGCAAATACTGGCACCTTGCCCTCCAGGCAGGTATGCGTGAAGGGAGGGAAGGTGGCAGAGGACCAGGACTCTCTTTGCAAGTCCGGGCCCAGGGGGTTCGTTCAGGCTGGCCAAGCCTGTTCCTCCAACCAAGCGACTGGCAGGAGGGTTTGCATATCCTGGCACATGTGCTTCTCCTTCAAACAGCAGGTGGTGGATTTGCAGACCATCCCAAGGGATGGATGGGGGGGGGATGCTGAGGAGGGACAGTGGCTGTTGCCTGACTCTGACTGCGCCTGCCCTCACCTGCCATGCCCTGCCCTGCCCTTGCAGAGCCACCCCCCGCTGCCAGTGAATATGCCCAGACTGCAGCCCAAGCCATCCTAGCTCCGGTCTTGCAAGGCGTCCAGTGTCTGTCCTGGGATTCCCAGGCTCTGGTCCTCAGCCAGGTCACGACTGCCTTCTTGGAAGTCTGGATGGAGCACATCCTGGCCCAGAAAATCAAGTTCAGGTGAGTTGTTGGCCTGTCAGAGGGGCCTTGGTTGGGTGGGTTGCTCCAGCCGGCAGGCGCTCTTTGCCAACTGACCCTTCCAGCCTCCAGGGAGCTCTGCAGCTGAAGCGGGACTTCGATCTGGTGCGGGAAGCTCTGCAGTCGGAGGACTACGAGCTGCCCACAGAGGTGAAACATCTGGTTTCCTCCCTTCGGGTCTTCCAACAAACGGACAACGCCATCGCCTGTCTCCTCCAGCAGCCCAGCAAGGGGGCCTTGTCCTCATGCAGCTGGGATGCCCTGCAGAATTGTTGTGAGTGCTGCCTTGGGGGGGGGGGAGGCAGAGTTGCAGGTGGGGTGGGTGGGTACTCCGCCCTCTCATCCACGTGGCCCTATGGAAGGGAGGGCACTTGACCGGCTAGAGTGGAGGGGCCAAGGGCTGGGATTTGGAGCCATGTACCACAGAAGGGTCCCAGCTCAGGAGATGTGGCACGACTGGGAAAGAGCGTCCCTTGTGGTGCCCCAGTGCGAGAACTCTTAGTGCCCACCATTCTGTGCCGCCAAGGGTTCTTGCCGTGGCTGGCTCTCTATCTTTGTCCTGCTGCCTCTTGAGCTGAGTGTCCCCCCGCCCACTCTCCTCCTCCTCCGCTCCAGGCTCACGTGATGGGATGCGGTCCTGGCGTGGCAGCCCAGGCAGCCTGAGCAACCTGGAACATCTGGAAGGGCTGCCTGTCCATGCTCGAGCTGGGCCAGAGAGCTGGGCAGCTGACTTGCTGAGCCGTGTCCCAGGAGGTGGCACAAGCTCCGAGACCTACCTGAGCCTGGCCCAGCAGGAGTGGCTGGCACTGCGGCTGCATGGGGCCCGCCGCTGGAGGATGCCCGCCCTCTCCTGCATGAACCACCCTTCAGAGGCTTGAGCAGCAGCCCTGGATCCAGGGCACCTAACCTCTGCCTGCCCTGCATGAAACAGCCCATCTTCTTTCGGGACGTGTGGGTTGCTGGGCCTTCCGGCCTTCCTGATAGTGGGAGTTGGAGGTGTGGGAAGGAGCCCAGTTCCACGGAGGGCTTTCTTGCCCAGGCAAGTTTCTGCAACAGCCCTACCCCTGCACCCCCTGACAATTGGCAACCCCTGATTTTGGTACAGGAGCAAATCCACGACAGAAGCAGCCACTTGCTCTGACTCAGAGCAATTGCTCGTCCTGGATGGGCATATTCTGCAGGATGAGGGTGGCTTGGCTGGGCCCTACTGCTGGTCTGGCTCCTGGGCCTTCTGCTTGAAAGAGCAGGGAGCCAGCTGAGGGGCTGGTCCTGCAGGATTCCTACCCTCTTGGTTCTGTTGCCTGCTCCCCTTTAGGGGGCATCTGGGACTGGTGTGCTAGAAAGCGCAATTGGGGCATTTCTTAAGGAGTCTGGAAGGGGGAGGGGGAGGAGGAAGAGGACGAGGAGGCCTGTGCAGGTGATGCAAAGTCCTGGCCGCCTCCACCGCCTGTCCAGCCTGCTACAACGACCTCAGTCCCTGCTTTGGCTTCTGTGAAGTCAGGTTTTCCCTCCTCAGGCAGGGACCTGAAGGTGCGCCATTTGTCCCCAACCCTCAACATCCTTTTCCTCTTTGACCCAGCTGTGCCTGACCATCCACCCCTTTTGGCCTTAACAAAAGCTGTTGCCTCTTGGGCAGCAAAAAGCCCTGGGTGCTTGCTGGTCTTTTGGAAGCTTTTGGCAGCCGTTGGTCTCTCTGCACTGTCGCTGAGCTGCCAGAGGAGGTGGACGGAGCCGGGTGCCAGCCCAGGCAGGTGTCCCAATCCTCAGGGGGACTCAGGGAAGCCCCTTCCTGGCCCGAAGGCTTCAGAGGTTGGTTGTGAGTGATACATTTGGAGGTCTTGGCCAGGCAGAAGCGGAGTACTGATTTCTACATCTCTTGTGAAAGACGAAAGGCTAAAGAAATAAAGGTTATTATATACCTCACAGCTTCCCAAGGTGCTTTGTTTTATAGATAGCCTCTTTCTCTGGGGAAACCTGGCATCATCTTTGTTTGGGGTTTATTTTTCCTGGCTGATTTTGTTATATGAAGTCAGCCTATGGGTAGTTTATGGTTTGGTGCAAGGTGCGGACACAGAACACGGGTTAAATTTGATAAGTATGGTCTGCAAGTGCAGCCGGGTTCAATTTCTGAGTGAACCTGGCAAATTTCCCAAACAATGTTGACGCAAGAGTTGATCCAGCAAGACGCAAGGTGACAGGCTGCCCCTTCCAGTCCATGGGCCGCTACCTGGGCCTGTGTCCCCCCACCCCCCACCCATAAAAGCCAAGGGCTTCGGAACTGCTATGTTGACCTGCCCGACCACAGGGCACCAGGCTTTCTGATTTGAAGGGAAAAGAAAACTCTCAAAAAACTTGTTGGGAATTTAAAGAGAAAAGGGCTTTTAATACACGGGGAGAAGGCAGGGGGGGGGGGCGCTACCTAGCAGCATCCGGGCCCACCCCGCGGTGCATCGGGAGAAGGTCACCATCTCTGTCTGGGCTGGAGGACCCTCCCCAAAGAGGTTCGCCCCAAACCCAGCAGTTCTTGACAGCCGTTGCCTTTGGGGCAGATGGGGGGGGGGCTGAGCGGAGTCCGCGGAGAAAGGGGAGGCTGCCCATGCGGAGCGGGTCTCGAGCGCTGCCTTCCCCGGGGCCGGTTGGGGGTTGCGGGCGGTCCGAGTCCCCGCTATTTTTTCCTTCAAAAGCCCCTTGCCTTCTTGGAAGAGGAGCGAAACGCCTTCGAGGGAAAAAAGGGCACCTTGGGACAAGGACCGCGGAGCGGGGAGACGCTCCACAGGCAGCCCGGGAAACAGGCGATGCCGCAACCAGGCCAGGCGGGAACCGGCGGAGCGGCCCTCCGGCTTCGGCTCTGAGGCCCAGGAGAGGCCAGACCCCGCCGGAGCGGGAGCGGCTCTCCGCGGCCAGAGGCCTCTGCGGACTACGAGCCCCGGCAGCCCCGGCGCCCTCGGCCCCGCCTCTTCCGGGCGCACTTCCGGCGCGGTAGCGAGGCTTGGGCGGGGCGGCGGCGGTTGGCTGGGTTGCCTCTCTCGCGCGCCTCATGTCGGCCTCGGTCATCCCGGCCAGCTCGGGGGAAGCGCTGCGGGGCGAGCGCGGCCCCTTCCCGCCGGCAAGTACCGCGCCCCTCCCCGCGCCCAGGCCCCGTCCGGGCGGGGGCGGCTCCTTTCCGCGGCGCTGCCATTGGCCGCCCTCCTGCCCGCCCCTCCCCCTCCCCCTCCCCCACCCCCTCCCCCACTCCGGGCGCTGAGCCAGGCCGGAGCCCCGCGCGGAGGCGGGTCCTGGGCTGCTCCGTCCCGGCGAGGGGCTGCCCAGAAGGCGAGCGCGGCCTGGGAGGGCGGGCAGCACCCCCCGCGGCGTGTGATGACCGGCGGGCCGCCCTTCCCTGCAGGTCCCGGGCCGAGCGGGCGGCGAGGCGGCGGCGGCGGAGGAGGAGGAGGAGGAGGATGCGCTGGGCGAGGAGCCGGAGGGGGTGGACGGCGAGGCGCCGCCCTGGAGCCTGCAGGAGAAGGCGCTGCACGAAGCCCGGCTGAAGGCCAAGGGGAAGCGGCGAGTGCGGCGGACCTCCTCCCGCGACTCCCACCGGGAAGCCCTCCCCGAAAAGGGGGAGCAGGAGCCGGAGCCCAGCAGCCCGAAGGGCAAGAACCACGACCGCAAGTCCCGCATGGGGAAGGGCCGCGGCCTGCCCAAGAAAGGTGGGGCGCCGCCGGGAATGCCTGGAGCTCGGGCGGGGCGGTGGGGAGCAGCCGCAGGCCTGACAGCCCCCTCCCTCTTTGCAGGCGGGGCCGGGGGCAAGGGCGTCTGGGGAGCGCCCGGCGTGGTCTACAGCTACCAGGAGCCGGATGCCCGGGACCCCAACTACGACGAGGCTGCACAGGTACCGCCTGGGGTGGCTGGGTTTGAGGCCTGGCTGGGAGGTGGGAGAAAGGAAGGAAAAGCCCCCTTAGGCCTAGTCCGCCTTCATTCGCACCCTACTCCACCCCACCTGACCTGCCTTGTGGGAGAAAGCACTGCTCGCCTGTTACTTATTCAATAGGGTTGGCGCTCCCGGTCTCTCCTGCTGGAGGTCCCAGCTGAATTAGGCTTGGGCAGTGGCGATGGCCCTGGGAGCGCTTGGAGGGCCTGGCCTGAGCTATGGGCTGCTGCTCTCTGGCCAAGAAGAGGCTCAGGAGGAAGCCCAGGAAAGTGGGGGGGCTTCAATGGCCACTGGACTTTTTTAGGGAAAGACTGTCTACGCCACGGTGGTGCCTGAGCTGGAGGAAAAGGAGCTGGAGAAGACTGTGCAGCCGATGGTGCTGGAATACTTTGAGCACGGAGACACCCTGGAAGTGGTGGTGAGTCTTAGCAGGAATAAAATCCCCCCAAGTTCTTCCAGGCAGGGAAACACCCCCCCCCCCCACTTGCAAGAGGGAGCCTCTGGACCACCCAGGAGCACAGAGCCAGGAGGAGGAGGAGGAGGAGGGGCTGAGTTGTCTAATAATCAGCAGAGGCTCCAATTAGTGTGCTTGCCTGTAATTGAGATAACTGTACTCAGGTGCACTGGGTGAGCCACTGGATGGGGAGATTCAGTTGGAAAGCCGGCTGAGATGTCACAAGAAAAAAAATAGTGAAAGGGTGGTTGAAAGGGGTAGGAGGTGGAGGAACGCTTCTGAGGGGCTTTCCTCCAAGCCCGTTTCCCCTCGCTTGTGTCCAGCCATCTTGGAGGTCTGCTTGAGAGGGAAGCCAGGAACTGCTCGGGCTGGCATTCCTGTCACAGGAGCGCCAGGTGGGCTCCCAGCAGACGGGCTGATGGAAGCAGCGTCTCCAGCCTCTGAAATTAGCTGAGCTGCAATCCTCCGGATCTGATCTCTGCACCTTCGAGAGCTGTTCTTAGGAGCTGAAGCCCAAGCTTTATAAAAAGCTGACGGGTTTCTGTTTAAAAGTCAACTTCTTTTATACCATGAAAGTTGGATAGAACTTTAACATAGATGGTTTCTTTTAATTGGGTCGACTTCTCTGGAGCAGTTTGACCACCTGTGTGTTTTGGCCTTTCATTGAAATGAGTACCTCTGCTGTTTAAATCATGTGATTATTTTTGAAGATAATCTTGCCTTTATTAAGAGTGCAGCTCCTGCCAGCCGATTTAAACCCTTCATGTGGGCGAGTAAGCTCAGCATCTCTGCTACTTGTAGAAACCCCGAGAAGCACGTGACTGGCAGAGGCACAGGCCTCACCTGGCCCTTCTTCCCTCCTTTGTCAGGAGCTGCTTCGGGATCTGAACTTGGGGGGCCACAAGGCAGCCGTGTCCTCGCTGGCCGTGGTGCTATCTCTGGAGGGGAAGGCCAGCCATCGGGAGCTAACCTCCCGCCTGCTCTCAGACTTAGTGGGGAAGGTGCTGAGTGCTGAGGACATTGCGGCTGCTTTCGACAGGATGCTGCACGACCTGCCTGACCTCATTCTCGACACACCTGAAGCGCCGCAGGTCAGTTCTGCCCAGGAGGGCGGGGGGCTTTCCTCTTCCGGACATTGTGGCCCCTGACCTTGCGGCCCCCTTGTCTTGCCTGTGCAGATGCTGGGTCAGTTTATCGCCCGGGCCGTGGCCGACCACGCGCTCCCCCTCAACTTCCTCGAGCGCTACAAGGGGCGTGTGGACTGTGAGCATGCACGGTGAGAGGGCCGGCCTTGTGCATGCCAAGCCCTCGGAGGGAGGGAGGTCAGCGGACTAAGGGGAAGTGTGCGGGGGAGAGACGTGTGTTTTACACAGGCTGGCTCTTCCCTCGGTTGCTGGATACGCTTTTTCCCCCCTGCAGGGCTGCCCTGGATCGTGCTGCCGTCCTGCTGCGCATCAAGCGAGACGTCAATCGGCTGGACAACGTGTGGGGCGTGGGGGGCGGCCAGAGGCCAGTCAAGCATTTGATCAAGGAGGTGAAGAGCTGGAAGTGGGGACACTCGTTCTGCCCTTAAGTGGCCCTTAGGTGCTTGGCCATTGACCAAATGCACAGGGTTCGAGAAGGGGTGACTGACAGAGGAATGTCTTTGGGGCCAGGCATGCGGAGGGAGGGGGGCTGCTCCGTGACAGGGCTTGCTCAAGGGAAGCAAGCACACGAAGGTGCTGCAGGCCTCAGGAAGCCAAGAAGGCTGTGAAGTTGCAAGGCTGCAGGAGAATAAGAAACCAATTCCAGCAACGGTTCTTACTAGTTAATGAATTCAAGCTTGCTACTGAAAACAGCTAAACTGGCAAGTGTCAAACCCAGTTATTAAAACGCACTGGTGAAACACAGAGCAGCTCCCTGCCTAGGGAGGGGTGCTCAAATATATAAACAAAGGAGAGGGGCCTTGGGGATCCTGGGGGGAGGGTAGAAACAGGAACTAAAGGGGGGGGGGCAGGCTGTGGGACTGCAGCAATCAAAGGTAGAACCCATGCAGGCCAGGCTCTGGTGCAGAGCTCTTTCATCCTCCAAATAGTCTTGAGGAACTGGACTGCAGCCCCTACCTCCCCTTCCCCAGATGAACCTCCTGCTGCGTGAATATCTGCTCTCTGGAGAGGTGTCTGAGGCCGAACGCTGCCTGCACCAACTCGAGGTGCCCCACTTCCACCATGAACTTGTCTACGAGGTAAAGGAGGTGGGGGGGTAGGAGCTCTTGTTCTGGGGCTGATGTGGGAGGGGCAGACCACGACCAGACTCGCCAAGCCCAGGGCAGAGAGCTCTGGCCCCCTTGGCAGGCTGGCCCCTACCAGGACTGATGGTCGGCAATCCCTGCCTTTGTCCAATCTTGCTGTGTGCCGTCTCATGGCGGTTCCCCTCACTCCTCCCCCCCCCATTTGTGCCAGGCTGTGGTGATGGTGATGGAGTCTTCGGGAGACACAGCCGTTGCCATGATGGTGAAGCTACTGAAAGTGCTGTGGCAGACAGGGCTGGTGACCCTGGATCAGATGAACCGAGTAAGACCCGGTTGGGGGGTCCAGCTGAGCTTTTGTGCCACCTACCCAGTGGGCCATAGAGAGGTGGCTCCTGAGACCCTGCCTACAGCAAGCCCCCCCCCCTCCCTTCCTGCCTGTCTCAGGGCTTCCAGCGGGTCTACGATGAGCTTGGAGACATCAGTCTGGACGTGCCACTGGCTCACAGCATTCTCGAGCGGATGGTGGATCTCTGCTTTGAGGAGGGTGTCATCACCAGGCAGCTGAGGGAGTCCTGCCCTGCACGGTAGGTCCCACCCAAGCCTTTTTGCTTGTGGGTGGGGTCCAGATATTCCTCTTTAAGAGCTGTTCCTGATGCTCGAGGACACGAGGCAGCCAGCTGAGGAGACAGGAGAGGACCGGGTGGTCTTTTCGAACAGCTGGTCACCCAGACCAGACCTGGCCTCTAACTCCTCCCCTGCTCCTCTTCCTCCTCAGGGGCCGGAAGCGCTTTGTCAGTGAAGGAGATGGCGGCCAAATCAAGCAATAACTGGAAGCTTTCAGTGCCCCCCACCCCCCCTTCCCCAGCAATGCCTTCATACCTGCCAGTCAACAGAAACCTTTGCTGAGCACCCACCATTCCCCTCCCCCTTGAGCAGCGTGTCCAGCGGGCGGGAGAGCTCCGTCCGGAGTGAGCTGGGTGACCTGCACTTTTGCCTGACCGATGGGGGCAATGGGGGGTTCAGTAGAAGCAGGAAGGCTTCTCCTCCAGCAGGGCATTTCCACATGCCCGCTCCCACAGGGTGGCTGCCACCAGCAATGCATCTCAGGAAGCCTCAGGCCAGCTGGAACTGCCGCACTGCTGGTGGTGTGTGGGGGCTGTTTGGACCTGCTGGGCAGAGGGTTGAGGTGGCAAAGGAGGAGGGATACTTCTCTCACAGCCTCTGGCCAGCGTAGAGAGGTTGGCTCTCCTGCCTTGTGCAACTAGTTCCAAGGCATTGTGGGGAAGGAAGTCTGCTGGACTCCCTGCAGCCAAAGAGCCACCTGTTTCCGGGACCCCTTGAAGCCCCCTTGCCACTCACAGATGGGGGGGGGGGGCTGGCTGGGTTGAGGGCTGAGAAGAGAGCAGCCGAGCACCGCAGGGCTGATTCTGCCTGGGTTAAAGGGGAGCTGCTGCTTCTGCTTAGTGCTACGCAGAGAGGCCGAGCAAGTGGACATCAGCATGGGAGAGAATTGTGCCAAATTGCTTAATTGTCTTGCAGGCAAAGGGATGGGCAAATCTAAGGGGAAATTAAAATAAATGATTTACTCAAAAGGGCTCAGGCATCTTGTCTCTTGCTGCAAACAGGATATCTATTTGGTCATTCGTTTTTGGAAGTAGAGGTGGCATCTGACTCACGAAAACAGAAGTGTCTTACAGGGAATACCCACCCCACCCCCAATGTACAGGATTCAATGTGCAGCTGGAACTCCTGAGTAGATTCAAAGGAATGAAATTCTCAATTGTGAAATTATAGATTTAGAACATAGAATCACAGGGCTGGAAGGGACCTCCGGAGTCTTCTGGTTCAGCCCCCTTGGTCAAGGCAGGAGCCTTATACCATCCTGGTCAAACTGCTGTCCAGTCTATTTTTGAAGCCGTCCAGTGATGGAGTGGCCACAACTCCAGGAGGGGAAGCCGTTTCACTCTTTTCTCATACTTCTAGACTGCCTCTCTCTCTAGCAAGCTTCCACCCATCGCTTCTTGTCCTGCTCTCTGGTGCTTTGGAGAATAAGTCAACCTTCTCTATGAGGATTCCTCTGGTACTGGGTGAGTTGTGTCTCCCCCTAGTCGTCCTCTTCAATAGACACCCAGCTCCCTCAACTGTTTAGCCACCAGGCCCTTTATCATCTTCCTTGCTCTTCTCTGCATACTTTCCAGGGTCTCCTTTTTGTGGTGTGACCAGAACTGTCACCAGTGAGATATAAAGCAGTATTATCAGTTGTGATCTTGACAGAATAATAGTTAGAAAAGGACCTGGGGGGTCTACTGCAACAAATGGCTGCCCAATCTCTTCTAAAAAAACCTGGAGAATTCACAACTTCTGGAGGCAAGTTGTTCCATGGAGTATTTTCACAGGGAGCTCCAGGTTGCTTCTCTCCTGGATGAGTTTCCCTCCGTTGCTGCTTGTCCTGCCTGCCTTTGGGGTGTTTTAGGGTTGACTCCCTCTTCCTCGTGGCAGCCTCTCAGATACTGGAAGAGCGAAATTGCGTGGGTTCCCCTGCTTGAGCAGCGGGGTGGGGGTGGACTGGAGGACCTCCAAGGTTATTTCTCTGGCTCAAAGGATGCGATAAGATTTGTCTCCACCGTTTACATCATGAGGAGAAACGGGAGGATCGACTGAGCAACAGCCGAGCTTGCAACCAGCAGAGAGGAGGAGAAGCGCCGCCCTGCCAGACCAAAGCGGAATCGGTTCGTTCCCGATTAAGGCGGACGCCCGGGCGCAGCTTCCCCTTCTCCGGTGGGTTCAGCCGGCCATCCGCGTCGAGCGCCGGTTGCGCCTGCGGCCTTAAGACGGGAGGCCGCAAGGAAGCCACCCCGGGAGCGCCAGACGCAGGCGAGGCCACGCCCCTAGCGGCAGGAACTCGCCTTCCCAGAGTGCCGCGGGGCCTGTCGGGAGAGGCGCAGGGACACGTCGCTGGCCGAGCGCCGGCCGGGGAGCGCGAGGACGGATGGCGCGCGACCAGCAGCAGCAGCGGCGGCGGCGGGCGGGCCCGGAGGGGGGCGGGCGGGCGCAGGAGCGGGTCCCGCGGGGGGCCGGGCGGCGGGAGCGGGGGGCGGGGCCGGGGGGCGCGGGAGCGGAGCTGCTGGTGCCGGTGGCGCTGCTGCTGCTGCTGCTGGGCTGCGGTCTTTACACCCAGTGGGGGCCCGCCGCGCGCCTGGTGGCTCCGCACGCCGCGCCCCGCGCCCTCCCGCCCGGCAGCACCGGCCCCGCCGCCGCGCCCGGCCTCTTCTGGGGCTCCTACCGGCCGCAGGTCTACTTCGGCATGAAGACGCGCAGCCCGCGCTCGCCCGTGGCCGGTGAGGAGGCGGGGGTGGGGCGCCGGGGGTGGGGGGGGTTAGAGGAGGCCTCCGAGGGGGCGGCCGTTGGCCCGCCTGCTGCTGCCGGGCGTCAGCCGTGGGTGCTTCCCGCAGGGTTGATGTGGCTGCAGCATCTGGAGGGGGAGGCGCGGCTGCGGCACACCTGCGAGCAGAGCGACGGCCTCCCGCGCTACGGCTGGCTGCTTCACGACGGCGCCCATTTCGGGGTGCAGGAGATCCAAGACCTGGGCTTCAGCCTGCAGACGGAGATCGTGAAGCGCCCCGGCGGGCAGCACGGGGGAGACTGGAGCTGGAGAGTGACGGTCCGCCCAGAAGTGAGTGGAGGGGGGGGGGCGCGTTCCACCCGCGCGGATTTCCTTAGTGAAAGATTTTCTTAAGATGCAGGCAGGACCATTGCGTGGCCTTTCCGCTGCTTGGCTTAAGCAACTGGCTGTCCTTGGCTGCCAAACCAGGTCACCTTTGGAAGTTTGGCTTGCAACCTCCGGTGACTGGAAAGGGCTTCCTGGGTTATGGCAAGCCTGTCTTGTCCACACCTTACAAAAGGAAGCAAATAAAGGCTGTTTCTATCTCTTGGGGGTCTAGTTACAACCGCAGCTGTAGGGAAACAAGGTGTTAAGGGGGCTGCCTGTTTTCTTGTGTCATCTTTGTGCATTTAGAAAACGGGGCCCAAGCCCCTCTTCATTTCCCTCCTCTTCTACATGGCCACCGATGGGCAGGGAACACTGCAGCCTCTGATAGAGGAGAAAAGTCGGCTGGCGTCGCTAAGTGGACAGACGGAAGAACTGGGGAACTTCACTGTGACCTTCAATCCGCCCACAACCGAGGACGGCAGCCCCCTTTATGCCAGGTACGGAACATTGGAAGCGAGAGGCCAGTGCCTCCCACAGAGGTTTCCCACACACACCCTTCTTTCTTCCGCTAGGTACAATCACCTGCAGGCGATGGCGGAAGGACTGCATCACCTGACTGACGTGGTGAAATCTAGCCTGAGCCCACGGTTTTCCTACGCTCCACCGGGGTTTCCCAAGCGCCACTACTTTGGCGTGGATGTGTACCACGGCCGAGCAGGGGACAGAGAGTTACGCAGCCAGCTCCTAGTTCACCAGGTGACGGTAGCTGTGCCCTGCCGTGTGGAAGTGGTCTTTGAGTCGGGCAGTGTGACTGAGCGCCCAGACCGGCTCCTGGCAGAGACGTTGACCCAAGAGCTGGACAAACACGTGGCCGCATTTAAGCGGCGCTTTGAGGAGACCTTCGGCCTCTCAAGCAAGGGCTTCTCTGCGCAGGAGCAGCACTTTGCCCGGGCTCTTCTCAGCAACATGCTGGGTGGGATGGGCTACTTCCACGGGCACTCACTGGTGCAGTCCCCCCACACAGAGGCCCCCCAGCCATACCCTGTGGGGTCTCTCTTCACAGCAGTGCCCTCCCGCTCCTTCTTTCCGAGGGGCTTCCTGTGGGATGAAGGCTTCCACCAGCTCCTCCTGGGCCGCTGGGACCCAGCCCTGAGCCGGGAGGTGCTGGCTCACTGGTTCGACCTCATGAATGTTGAGGGCTGGATTCCACGGGAGCAGATCCTGGGGGACGAAGCCCTGGCAAAGGTGCCCCTGGAGTTTGTGGTGCAGCACAGCCAGGCAGGCAACCCCCCCACTTTCTTCTTAGTGCTGCAGCAGCTGCTCAGGCAAGGGGCAGTGAAGCAGGACTACCTCCGCCGCATTTATCCTCGCCTGCAAAGCTGGTACAGCTGGTACAATCACACGCAGGCAGGACCCTTGCCCTACACATTCCGATGGCGTGGCCGGGACCAAGACACTCAGCTTTTCCTGAATCCTAAAACCCTGACCTCTGGGCTGGACGATTATCCCAGGGCCTCCCACCCTTCGGAGGATGAGCGTCATCTGGATTTGCGCTGCTGGATGGCTGTAGCCTCAGCTGTGATGGCCGAGGTGGCCACACGTGTGGGCGAACCGGAAGGTGACTATGTACACATGGCCGAATGGCTCGCAGACAACAAACTGCTGGAGCGGCACCACTGGTCGGAGGCACTGAATGCTTTTGCCGATTATGGCAACCACACCCAGGCTGTGGCCCTGGAGCGCGAGCGTCTTCGGGCTCCTCCTCCTGGCCAACCTTTGCCCATTCCAAGGCTGGTCCGAGTTGTCCGCAAGTCACCGCGGTTGCAGTTTGTGGGAGGGGCCCTTGGCTATGTGAGCCTCTTCCCCCTGCTGCTGCAGCTCCTGCGCCCTAATTCCCGGCACCTGGGTAGCCTCCTGGCAGACATGAAAGATGAGCAGAAGCTGTGGACACCCTTTGGCTTGCGTTCTCTGTCACGCAGCAGCCCTTTCTACCTCAAGCGCAACACGGAGCATGACCCCCCTTACTGGAGGGGAGCCATCTGGATCAACATGAATTACCTTGCAGTCCGGGCTTTGTATCATTACAGCCAAGTCGAGGGGCCCTACCAGGAGGAGGCAGCCAAACTGTACCACGAGCTGCGCACCAATGTTGTTGGCAACGTCCTCCAGCAGTACCTGGACTCTGGCTATGTCTGGGAGCAGTATAACGACAGCACGGGGCGAGGGCAAGGGTGTTACCCCTTCACGGGCTGGTCAGCTCTTGTTGTGCTGATGATGGCAGAAGAATACTGATTCACCTGTTGGTGCTCCTGTGTCCCCAGGCGGCTCGGCTGCAGTGGCAGATGTGGATTCTAGCAAAGGGATGCAGGCGTTGACTTTTCCCTCTGCCCTGCTCCACGGGCTGGCCTTCAACTTGGAGAGGGAGGTGGGCAGTGCCTAAATGTAAGGAATTTCATATTGAAATAAAGCTGAGAAGCTTAAACACTTTAGCTCCCCTCTTTTGGAAGCACGGGCAGCAAAGACTTCCCTAGTTTTTGAATGGCTGGATGGGGTGGTGGCAAGGCAGCTCCCTATAGGCCCTATAGAAATGGGGGGTTATAGCCTCTACCAAGAGAGAAAACCCCAGCAGCTCAGGGGGCTTGAGCAGAAGTCGCTCTTCCACAAAACAGCACTTTGCATTCTGTGCACTTTAACTTAGGGAGGTGGGAGGTTTCCATCTTGTGAGAAGGGAAGGTTTGAACTGCTGACCACGTCAAAGTTGTTTAAACCTGACAAAGGGTGCTGACTGACTAGGTAACCCAGCTTAGTACAATGGCCTGTTTCATCCCCAGTTTGGGGCAGCTCCTCCAGAAGATCCACCCAGCAGCTGGATGTTACAGTGCTCACACACACATTCACACAGCCACAAATGGAAAGTGCCTCCGAGTCAGTATTTTCCATGTTTGTTTAATAAGAAGCACACAGTGCTACCAAGTGCTGGTAGGACACTGGCCGACGGGAAGGCCAGCTCCCCGCTCCCAGGGCAGAACTGGTGTTGACTACAGCCATCTCTTCATGCAACCAGCAAACCCCAGTGCAGCCTGGAAATGGGGAGGGACTGAGCCTCCTACGCCACGCCTGACATAGAAGCTGGAGCACGGCAGGAACCACACACACACATACATACAGAAGAGCTATCACTGTAGTTATGATCCAGCACACAGCTGCCCTCTCTGCCCTAGCTGCTGCCAAGGACTCTTGTGTTCCTGTGCCCAGGAGGCTCCCAAGCCAGCACTAAGGAGGGAGCAGAGTGGTAATGGCAGAGCAGTCCTATGGCTGGGCAGAGAAGTCAGGATAAGGCGGGAGTTCTCCACAGTGAACAAGAGGCAGCTCAGTCTCCGAGGTGGGTGGGGCAGCACAAGAGCCCCGCTTCAGACAGGCGGTCAGTTCCTGGGCATCCCCTTCAGAGGGCTCCCCGTGCCGACTGCAAGCCGCTTCTTTGCCGCGCAAGCGGGCACCCTCCTCCTCGCTGTCCTCGCCCACAGCCTCTTCCTCGTCTTGGCCTCGGCCCACTTCGATCCCGGAGTCCCCCGTCAGGCGCCGGTGCCGCGCGTGGCTACCGTCTTCGGGTCCCTCCTCTCCGTCGGAGAGGCGCCGCGAGTCACTTCCGAAGAGCTCCACGTCGGAGAAGAGGGCGCGCTTGGGGGAGGCAGCCGGGGGCTCCTGCGGAGGGATCGCCCACTCCCAATCCTCCCCCGCGCGGCGGCAGCAGCCCCCGTCGCCCTCGGCCTCCCCTTCGCTGGGGCTGCCGGCCTCAGTGGCCGACAGGGAGGTGCTGCCGGGGGAGGTCAGGCAGCTGGACTCGCAGGAGCAGCTGGTGCAGTTCTCGGAGCTGCAGCTCAGCGTGGAGGTGCCGGAGTCCCCGAGGACGGCGGCGGGGGCGGCGCTGTAGGGTGGCGGCGGCGTGGCGGGGCGGCGAGCCACCTCCTCGTAGGCCGGCAGCTTGAAGGAGGCCAGCATCCCTGCAAGGGAGCAGAGGCGAGGAGCTCAAGGGGGGTGTCGGGCGGCCCCCTCCCCCTCCCCCTCCCGGGCGCGCAGGGCGGGCCACTCACGGAGCTCCCCCGCGGAGGGCGGGTAGTTGCAGGCACCCTGGTAGGCGATCAGGTTGATCTCGCGCTGCCGCTGCTGCTGCTGCAGGCGCAGTTTGGCGCGGCGGTGCCGGTAGGCGCAGCAACAGCTGAACAGGATCAGGACCGTCCACAGCAGCCAGAACCCTGCGCGGGAGGGGCGGGGCGGGGCGGTGAGCCGGGCGCAGGGATGAGGTCGCCCCGGCCCACCCCACCCCCCCCCCCCCCCCCCCCCCCCGCCCCTCCCCTCCCCTCCCGCTTACACCACAGCTCGTAGTAGTAGATGCAGCAGCCGGTCTCGCCGCAGCAGTGGCCCGTCTCGCACACGTACGGCTGGCTCTTCACGCCGGGGCAGAGCTCGCGGGCCTGCCGGGAGACGGAAGCACCGTCAGCCCCGCCCCCCGCTTGCCCCGCCCCTTTTCCACGCCCCCACCCCGCGCCTCACCTGCCGCTCCCGGCCTAGCAGCGCCGCCGCGCTCCACCCGGACTGCGCCTCCCTTCCCGGCGGAGGAGGCCGCGGCGCTTCCATAGCGGCCCTACGGTCGTCCCGGGCCCCGGCCCGCCTCCGCCCCCGCGTCCATCCCGGCCCGCCGGCCCGCTCCCCTCGGCCCCCGAGCGGCCGCCGCCATAGCTCCCGCCGAGGCGCCCGCCCCGCCGCCGCCCGCCCGCCACCAATGGGCTTCTCCCGCGGGGCCGGCCCCCAATCGGCTTCGCGGCGACCTTGCGCGCCTTCGCCCCTAACAACAGCGGACAAAGGAGAGCGGACGGCTAACCCCCTCCCCCGCGCCAGTCAGAGCCGGCTCCGCCCTCCGGGCGCCGAGGATAGGCTGAGCAAGCAAGATTGACGTGCGCGCCGACCACCCGACTTCTTGCGGACCGATAGGGTGGGACAAATGCGCAGGAGGCCCCGTGACGTGGGAGAAAGCAAGACTTCCGGCTACGCCACTTCCGCGCCCTCCTCGGCCCCGGGGCGTCCCCAAATGCCCCCGCCCCCTTCTCGGTGCTGTCCTTGGGCTGGAGGCGCTCAGTCGGGACCCGGAGCAGCCCCGCCCCTTTCCCTCCTCCCCCCCCCTGCCTTTCCCATTCTGCACCGCACTTCCGGGATCTGCCGCTTTTCAGAGCTGCTGCGACCTATCCGGAAGCCGGCTTTGTTTCTTCCCTCCGAGGGACTGTCAATGCTTACATTAACTCATGCAGCAAAAGTATCTATGGAGATTCGTAGTCATCCCGATCATGGTTGCCCCAAAGGTGCTTTTTCAAAAGGCAACCATCCAGAGCTGAAGAAGCTTCTTGGGTGAGAAGTGAAACATCTTCGAAGAAAAACACTCCGGTTGCCTTTTGAAAAAGTTCCTTCCATGCAATAAAGTGATTCGATTTAATCCTCTATTGTCCCTACTATCAATCGCGGTCGCGTAAGCATTTCACTGCATATCGTACCATGTATGACTGTGTATGTGACCAATAAAATTTGAATTTGAATGCACATGTGTGCAGCGAAATTTAATGGACTGTGGGATTAAGAGTAGTGGGGGGGCAGGAACTATTGCATTGTGTCAGTTTCAACTTTTTTCTTGCAATTGCATCCAATTCTCCAAGATTGCCTGATCCAATCCCTGCAGTCTTCTTGAAGTTTTTCAGAAGTGCCTCTTAGGGCTGAGAAGGTGACTAGCCCAAGGCCACCCAGATGGCTTTAAGGCGGGATAAGAACTCAGTTGTCTGGTTCTAGTCCTATGCCTTAGCTGCTGACCTAAACTGTTGTTGTATAGGTTTCAATTTATTTCAGAGCAAAGAGGGATTCTTTGAGAAAAGTAGAGGTAATCTCTATCCCTGAACAGCCAGATTTTGACATCTCTTGGAAATGGAGAAGGAAGAGGCCACTCACCGTGGGCCAAGTTTACACTGGAGTTTACCCACATCCATCCTCCTGCCTCCCTTGATGGGTGAGGCACCTCAGTAGGCAACTTCTGCTCCAAGCAACACAGGGCGTTATGGGGAATTAGCAATGCCTTAAATTGTTCTTAGAAACCAACCAACCACATCGTCGGGGTTGTTCTTCCCTCTGTCATGGACATTTACACATGTTGCATCAGTAAAGCCAGAAACATTGTGGCTGATCACATGCACCCCTCATACACACTCTTTACTCTCCTGCCATCTGGAAAAAGGTACAGAAGCATTCGGGCCTGCACAAATAGACTGTGTAACAGTTTCTTTCCACAAGCCATCAGATTTCAACACAAAGAAACCGGAACCATAAATACTTGTGTATTTAGCTTTTTTTCCCCTCTTAAGTTCTTAGATTCTGAGCTATGTGTAGTCTTGTGTCCTGCTTTTTCTTTTTTTAATCTATGTTGTCTGATGTTACACCTTGGTCCTGGGAAACGTCGTTTCGTTTCACTGTGTACTGTACTGTATATTGTTGAAATGACAATAAAACTTGACTTGACCAGCAGTGTGGCAAGATAATGTTCCTGCAGTCAAGGTTGTCTGGGGAAGGGAGGGAGAGGGTGTTCAAGAGGAAGTTACAACACTACCACTCCAGGTGACCTAAACTTCTCTTGTTCCAGGAATGGCTGCAATCAACACAAGGAAACTGGGACAAAGTCTTTCTGGCCAGAGCACCTAGTCATCTCATCAGCACAAGGCCAGGAGGGTCCCAAGTTAAGAGAGATAAATCTACCCAGAGAAAAAGTTCTGCTGTTGCAGGACTCTGAGTAACCCTTACACGGTTTTAGTCTGAACCCCCTTCCCCCATCCACACATACCTGCCCCTTGGCCCAGAATGCATAACCAGTTGTCATCAGGTGACCCTCCCACCAATCCCATGGGTTGCATCTCATTCTCCCCAGCTTTGGGCAACAGTTCAGGGAAAGGATTAAAACATGGGGCACCCCAAGCTCAACCACTCTTTGGCATCTTTATGGGCAACCCAGAAGGACACCACACCCAACAGCACTGACAGGGCTGAAGGTCCTCATCCAAGGGCAGGGGGAAAGCAGATGGCCCTGCAGCCACATGCATTGGTAGCTTCTCTGAAATCACTTGCCAAAATCTCCCCTGAACCTTTTCCCACTTTCTCCTTGAAGAGCTCCGTCAGTAGGAAAAACTGAGGAAGGAACAAGGCAGCCATCTGGGCTTCTCAAGTTAGTTTCAGGGTACCTTTAATGCTGACAATAAATCAATTTTCCTGCAGGCTGCCTCACTTAGTGAAGACCCGCAAACAACCAGCCACCTTTTTCTGCATCCTGTTCAAATGAAAGAGTACTCCTGCTTCCATCCATACATGTATATACACACACCAACACACACACACATGGTCCTGTCCTCTCCTCCCCACTGCAGTGGCTCAAGGGGAACAGAGCCTTCCATTTCTGACACTTGCTACAGCAAGAGGAGCTGTCCGAGGGGCTCGTGCTGTGCACAGCCAGAGATGTGCTTCTTGCTGAACTGGCCACTGCTGCCATACAGATCCCAAGGCTGTCTGGACACCTACATCTTGCCCCTCTGCCTGCAGTCATACAGTAACAAGGCTGGCATGCCTCTTCCAAACCAGAGGCCTTCAGGGTGACCGCTGGGCACGGACTGTCCACTATGCTGGCAGCTCCTGAAGCAGGAGGTTCTTTTTGTAACAATCCAGGCTACAAAGGGGGATCCCAGTGCGGGAACAGGAGTACCGCTTGAGGTTGGGGCAGCCGATGACCCCACACGGAAAGGGGGGTGGCACTACCCTCGGGAGGGAGGGCAACACTGGCAGGGAAGTCCCGGGTGGGAAGGAGACGGTGATCCCAGAAGCAGCACTGCGGTAGCTCACTGTGGGGATTGCCATGTTCTTGGTCTTGCGCTCGCGCAGCGTCTTCACTTTGGCCTTGCTGGTCTTGGTGAGGCGCTCAATGGTTTGATTCTTGTTCTCCTCGGCCTTTTTGGCAGCTTGGAGTCGCCGCTTACGAGCCCGTTCTTCTCGCTTCACCAGCATCTCCTCTGTCAGCTCCTTGGCTTTGTATCCCATGGGCAGCTCCAGCAAGGGCTGGCTTTGCTGTTTGTGCAAGAGAGCTTTCTGTGGACAGAAAAAGGAGACGGGGCGGCTCAGAACACCCTCCTAGGTGCAGAGGCAAGAGGAAGGCCTCAGTGCCTTAGGACACCAGCAGCAGCCAGGAGGCACCAGAGAAATCATGCCATCCCGACAAAGGGCCTCCCCTAAAGCCATCTTGAGACGGTAGAGATCCTCCTTGGCTACACTACATCCTCCTCTCAGGGCCCAACCCAGATTGGATGCCTCCTCTGTTCTTAGAGCTGGCAACTAGGATCGTGGGGCTTATAGATCAAATGTGGACAGGAAGGCCCTAAAGTTCAGAAGGAAGGAGGCTGACTTCCCTCCCACCTGCCTTGGCTGGAGAAGAGCTTTTCATTGCCCAGCGGTCGTCTTGGCCACAGGAAATTCCTGCATTAGGCTTAGTTCCTCACCTGACGGGCAGTGAGCAGGGACTCGTCCACCTCTTTTTTCAGTTCCCCGTTGTCATCCAGCTCCCCCCGCTCCAGGGCATCCAGCCACCGCTGCTCCTCTTCTTCCTCCCGTGCTGGGAAGCCCATTTCTGGATCAAGTTCCGGCAATGGGGACGGCTCCAGGTTGCTGTCTTCATCTGCGGAGAAAAAAGCATTCACCTTGAATCTGGCCATGGAGGTGGAACATCTTGTTTGCTGATGCTAATCTATATGTTGGCATTCAATTCAGAATTTGCAGGATGAGTATCAAAGAACAAGGAGATGCCAAGATGGCAGCAAACCTTTGAGAAAGTTAAGAAAATAACAGCATCAGTGAGTCTCCACCAATCAGCTACGATGAGCAATAACAATCACTGGCATTCTACTCTAAAAGGGGTTGTTTTCATTGGGCAAATTACAGCCCTTTAATCGCTCTCCCCCCCCTTCAACCCTCAGAGTTGATTTGTTTTAGGAGTTAGCAAAGAAGGACCACGTACTAGCAGGTCATGGGCACCTGCTAGGATAAAAGAGGGAAATAATTATTGGACTGGGGTTAGATCTGCAAGCAAGCTTGTCTGGCGGGTCTCCAGAGCAAATAGGAAGAGCTGGCTTGGCTAAGCAACCTAAAGGCAGATTTTCAACACCAAAAGGCCGGGAGGCCCACACAAAGGGGGGGGCTCTTCAATACGGCTCAGGCCCGTCAGAAAAGGCTGAGGGAAGAAGGACAAGGCCCAGCAGCAGCTCACTGAGCAGGGAGCCCAAAACCTGGGTGGGTGGGTCCGTCGGTCGGTCAAGAAGGGCCCCACTGCTTCCCACCGGGAGAAGGACGCTGCTCACCCAGCCATGCGCGGTACTGCTCGATGGGCACGCCTTCCATGGGCTCCTCGTCGTCGTCCGCCCCCATCAGCGGGGAGGGGGACCGGGGCCTCTCGGGGATCACGCTGAAGGTGGGCACACTGGAGGGGCAAGAGCAGGTCAGGGGGGCTGGGGCGGCGGCCCGAGGGAGGGAGGGAGCCCGGCGCCCGCCTACCTCTTGGTGCCCAGGATCTGGCCGCCCAGCTTGATCTTGAGCTTCAGCTGCGGCTTGGGCGGGGCGGCCGGCGGGTCCAGGCCGGGCTCCTCCCGGTGGTGCCGCTTCTTGTGCTTCTTCTTGTGCTTCTTGTGCTTCTTCTTGTGGGCGCCGTGCCCGCCGCCCGGCTCCTCCGCCGCTTCCGCCTCGCCTGCCGAGAACGAGACGCTCAACTCCCCGCCGGGCCGCCCCGCCGCCGCCCGCCCGCCCGCCCGCCCGCCCGCGCTGGGCCCCGCTTACCCCGCCGGCCGCCCTCCATCCTGCCCGCCGGGGCCTCCGCGCGGCGCCAGGCCTTGTTCATCCTCCGCTGCCGGCGGAAGCGCCGCCCTTCCTTTTCCGCCGGAAGAGGGCGGCCAGAAGAAACCGGAAGCCAGGCGTGAAACCGTGAGCGACACGGCGCATGCGCCTCGGTGGCCCTCTGCTGCGGTCGCTTCTCTTCCGTGTGCGGATGGCGAGGGGCGGAGTTTTCTTTGCATGGAGAGATTAGGGGAGGATTTTGGAGCGCTCCCGCCCCCCCCCGCCCCCCCCCCGCAGCTCCAAAGCAAGGCTGGATGGCGCTCTGAGCCCCAGGGAGGCTGCTCTGCTCTGCTCTGCTCTACTCTGCTCTGCTCTGCTGTGCCCCCCTGCGCTCCCTTCTGTGCTTGGAGTCGGTGCTCTCCGCCTGCTTCGCCTCCTGGGGCTGGAGCCAGAAACGCCCCTCCTTCCCCCTCGGTCCCTTTCCAAGGCAAGAGGAGCAGGACAGACCGAAAGGGTGCAGACCGCCTCCCCCGCCCCCACAGTCCTTGGGATGCTTTCGTTCCCTCTCCTTAATCTATGCTCAGTACCCCACACTGACGAAGTGAAATCAGACTGTAAAGTTTATTAAAAAGGAAAAAACGCATGACATACGGTACCACATTTGGCGCCAGTATTCAGACCCTTCACTCGGGGCAGGCGGTCCTCGAGTTACAAGTGTAATGCAGTCTGCCCGTGTAACCCGTGGGAGTGAATCGCGTACCATGGACGGCTCCCTCCTTTCGCCCAGGCATCCCTTGATCACATGTGAGTCTCCTTAAGTTCAGGGTAGGGAAGGCCATGGGGGAGGGGGGAGGGCTACTGATGGGACAGGCCACCTAAGTCCTCCCTGACCCACTGAAATAACTCATGCTCCCCATAATTGCTTTCCCTCCCCCAACCTGCCACACAGGGTCGCTTGCCTTGTGAAGATCTAGCAACCAGCATCCTCTCAGCCACGTGCACCCCTCTGCAGTTCTTGGCCCTCCGTGAGCCTCCTCCAGCCCATTGCAGACTAAAATGGAGCTTCCAAGGACCGGACCATTGGTGGGCCAGATCTGTCCCCCAGAAACTCCCTTTTGTCCTGCAACGAGCTTGGGGAGGCCCATGGAGGGCTAAATGAAGCATCAAAGGGCCAAACGGAAGTGCAGAGGGGTGCATTCGGCTGAGAGGCTGGAGAGGAGGCTGCTTGCTACATCTTCACAAGGTAAATGACCTGGCATGGCAGGTTGGTTGGTTGTGGGGGGGGGGGAAACAATTGTGGGAGCATGAGGCTTGAACGGAGTTTCTTAGGGGTGGATCTGCCCGTTAGAAGCTCCATTCCGGCCTGCAGTGTGTGCCTGGCGAGGCCTTTGGAGGCCTGAACAGAGCTGCTGAGGGGCAAATGCACCCCGCAGAGGCTCTATTTTGGCCGGCAACATTTAGGACGAATGTTGCAGAGCCTCTGTGGTTGTTTTTAAGGGCAAACAACTGCCATGGTGCTGCAAGATTCACAGTTTTGGGACTTGTTTGCAAATGCTAGGGGGCGTTTAACTCCTGACTGAACGTTTGCTAAGGGAACGCTCGTAACCGGGGATTACCTGTACTTTGTTGAACAGTCTTTGGCAGCAATTACAGCCTCGAGTCTTTTTGGGTATCATGCAACAAGCTTTGCACACCTGGATTGCCATTCTTCCTCTCTCAGTCTGAATGGATGGCGACCGTTGTAGGACAGCCATTTTCAGGTCCCTCCAGAGATGTTCAGTAGGGTTCAAGTCAGGGCTTTGGCTGGGCCTCTCTAGGCACATTCACAGTTGTCCCTAAGCCACTCCTGGGCTGTCTTGGCTGTGTTCTTAGGATGATTGTCATATTGGAAAGTGACCCTTTGGCCCAGACTCAGGTCCTCAGTGCTGTGGAACAGGTTTTCATTGATGATATCCCTGTACTGAGATCCATTCAGCTTTCCCTCAATCCTGACCACTCCCAGCCCCCACAGCATGATGGTGCCTCCACCATGCTTCACTGTTGGGATGATATTGGGCAGGTGATGAGTGAACTCTCAGACTGTAAAGAACAAGATTCTCTGGTCTGATGAAACGAGATTGAACCTCAGTTCTAAATGTTGTCTTGAGAAAACCAGGCCTCCCTCATCACCTGCCCAATATCATCCCAACAGTGAAGCAGGTGGAGGCACTATCATGCTTTGGGGGTGTTTTTCAGCCACAGGGGCTGGGGGACTGGTCAGGATTGAGGGAAAGCTGAAGCCTTCCATTTAAGAATTATGGAGGCCACTGTGCTCTTAGGAACCCTCAGTGCAGCAGAAATTTTATTGTACCCTTCCCCAGATCTGTGCCTTGCAATAATCCTGTCTCTGAGCTCTGCAGGCAGTTCCGCCGGCCCCATCTGTTTATGAACTCTGGTGTCTCTGCCTGAGCTTACCCAGAAGGGGGCACTTAATGTGGCATGGCCTGGATGCAGGCCTCTTCCCCAAGGGGATGGCCGGTGGGTGCTTAGGCGAGGATCCATCACGTCTGGTTAGTGAAATTTCCTGCCCTGAGACTTGTTCCTGCTGGCATTGGCAGGCAGGCAGGGAAAACATGCCCTTTGGAACACTAGGGTAGAGCCGAAGTCAGCATAAGGTGGGCTGCCCCTCCCCCCCAAGAGATGTTCTGAAATGGAGACTGGTCGGTCTGGTCAAAGAGGAAGATCACTTTCGGCAAGTGAGACATGGCTTGCTTGCTTGCTTGCTTGCTTGCTTACTTACTTACTCACTTACTTACTTACTTAACTTATTTAACTTATTTAACTTATTTAATTTCTAAACCACCACTCTCCCGAGAAGGGACTCGGGGTGGTGTACAACCATCTAAAAAACAAGGCTTGCTAGTTAAGGGTGTCAAGTGGGGTCTTCCCAAAGTATCTCAGAGTTTTTGCTCTCGCTTATTCAGATATTATCCCATTGGTGATCCTGGAGGTGAATATAAGAAAATTCCCCATCAGGAATGGCTGCCCATTGGGGCACAGAGCTGTGGAAATTCCTGCCCGTGAAATTTTGTACTGTGGTGACAATGCACTCATAGACCTGTGATGTGCAAAATTATAGATGCTCCAGATGGCATCTGTCTAAACTATTTTCTTGAAGATAAGTATTCAAAAATCACCTGGCAAATAGAAAAATACAAACGACATGTTGAATACAGAGGAGCACCAAATGTAGCAAGGTAAGGATTTTAGGAAGATGATTAACAACAATGATGCATCTTAATAAACATATTGAAAAGGTATAGAATAGATCTTCCCAATCAATAGATCTTAAGTGTTCCAGAACTTCAAAGTTTAAAAATCTAATACTACATTAAAATACTGATACATTAAAATATTTTTTAAGGAATTTGGTATATGATTGGATAAAACGGGAAAAGGAAATGTATATGTGTATGTAAATACATGATAAACAGTAAGAGACATATATTATGTAAATATAATGTATATATATAAAACGCAATAAGGTTAAATGTTGGATAATTGTATTGTATTTTATTGTATTTAATAAATAAAATTTAATAATAAAAAAATAAAAAAATAAAAAAGTATTTAAGGACCTAAGCATTAAGTAAATTTAAAATTTTATAGATACAGCATCTAAACAATTTAGTTAAATTGTATTTTGATTCTTATTTTGGCACTTTTTCTACTTCCAGTTGTCTTACAGCATGTGTTTTACTGTCTTACAGAAACACTTTTTGTATTGTGGGTTTGTTTTATTTGTCAGTGACTACCGGGAAGTCTGTTCACTCATTCATTCACATAGTGGTAGGGTTGGAGTAGACAGATTCCGGCATTACGTGTCAAACAGCTACATCCGCGTTTTCCTTGGGCACTGCCAAGGCAGCCATGCACAAAGGGCCACCAGGAGCATTTCTTCTTGCTTACATGGTTACAAAAATTCTAGAAGGATTAATTTCAATTTTCAATTCAATTTCAATTTCAAATTTATTGGTCACATATACAGTCATACATGGTACGATATGCAATGAAATGCTTACGCAACCGCGGGTAAGTTAAGGTAGGAAGGGAGGGTGGGGGTTAGAAAAATAGTTAAGGGTAGTTG